>JANHGO010000467.1:0-40767 GCA_024606505.1 Aquila spilogaster
GAAATGAGAAGCCCATCAATTATCAGTGGCAGACCAGGATGTACAACTACCGGGACTGCATCCCAAGTCTCCGTGCCCTGAATATTTAGTTTAGCCCCTGGGGACAATCAGTCCCCAGCCAACACTGTTACACAGCGCTGTTCTGTCAAAGTCCTTGCTAAGCCCTGATGCATTTTTCTACTGTCTTGTTTTGTATGAGCTATTATAACAGATTTAATCAGACTTATTTTTCAGTTTAAATAACCAACACTATAAGCATCCCAGAATTACCAGTGATATATAGAACAAGTTACACAAGCAGCTTAATGCCAAAACAAATTAACAGGACAAAGCTCAACCTGCTACAACCGTGTCTTAAACTAAGTAATTCAGCTTACAGTCCTGCCACACAAATTACAACCAGTCCTACCATTTTAAGCCTCAGATTTTCTTTCAGTACTAGTACATTACCGCAATTTTTGGTTCTCCAACTAAAACAGAAACCTCCAGAAACTGCTACAAAGCTTTCTATCTTTAAAGTATGTATTTATTATGGCTGAATTAAATTATGAGAAGCATTGAAAGTCCAGTGCCCAAAATTTTCTGCTTCATTTTAAATTGCTCAATAAGAGATTTGTTATACATAGTAACATGAAGCACTGCATGGCTAATTAATTTCAGAAAAAGCAAGGGTGTCAATTAAAGTCTACAAAAAACACTAAGTTGTTTGCTCATTCCTGTTATATGAGAGTCTAGGAAACACCTATGATTTTCATAACTTGGCTCAGTACTCTGGTGAGAAGCTGCACCTTTCACCTGGAGAAATCAATCAAGGAGGGGGCTGCAAGGAAAGTGCCTTTTAAAAAACTAGCTGAGATGCTGGAAAAACATTTTGAGTGATTGTCAACTCAAACTACTCTTTCACTACCTCGCATTTGAGTGCAAATCCCTTGTGTAACTTGTTTGGATGATCCCTGAAATGCAAACAACAGACTTGTAACCCACGACTTCCATCCTACAAGACACATCTCAACTTTGCACTGCAAAAGCTCTGTGTTTTTCAAACCACTCTGTCCAGACACCCGCGTGTACCCGACACACCAATCTGGGCAGCTGTTGTACAGGTTATGGTTTTGTGGTTGGATTTTTTGTTTGCTTGGTAGGTTTGAGTTTGTTTTGCTTTAGGCTTTAGAAAAGCAATTGTTTGCAGCTTTGGCAGGTGCACAGTTATGAAAATCCCCTTTGCTTTTTCCAGTCTGTAGCTAGTTAGCCCTGTCTGTTTAACTTACGAAAGATGAAAAAGATTTTCTTTCATTGTTCAAGATCAGTGAGCCTTCTCCACAGACATGCAAATGAAGCAGAAAAAGACCAAAACACATTAAGCGTCGTACTTAGCAGTAAGGAGATAACTGTACAAAGTAGTAGCTAATTTTTTCTGATTAAAACTGAGCTGTAAGCGTAACAGACAATTACAAAGTAGTAGAAATAGCAGTTTGGAATATCTCTCCATTTCATTCTTAAAATGATCACAGAATCTTAGGAGTGTGTTTGGGCTGGAAGGGGTATTAAAGATTCCAACCCCCTGCCATGGTGTGATAGTTTAAAAAGTTCAGGGTAAAATCAGAACCCATCAAGGTTTCTTTAACCATTTCATAAACCACAAGGACCAGAAAAATTTGCTCACCATTCTTAGTATTTCAAGCTAAAGTTGCTGCTGAGCACAGTGAATTATCCAGTTTGTTATAACCATGATCAATTTAAAATGCGGTTTGTTCATCCTTACCTATTCCACTCAGTTATAAAACTCCAGCCCTGAAGGCACAGAACTATTTCCTTAAGAAACCATTAACACTTGGTAGATAAACTGTATCTGGTAACTGCATCTCCATATGCAAGAAAACAAATAACCTTGATTATGTTCCTATACCACCTGTCAAGCGGATTGGTTCAAAATTCACTCGGAGTGGAGGCAAGAAAGGAGACTGGAGGGAAAGCTTTACATCTTTGCACCCTTGGTACAACATCTGCTGAACTCAGCTACCAGGCAGAACAACACCCACCTCAGACTGAGCCACTTCTCCCTCATGAGCAAACCTTCTGCAATTTGCCTGAGTACACCTGGAGTTCACAATGCTAAGCCAACTGTTAGCAGACAAGTCACAAGATTTATTCATGTCTGTAATTTACCCTTTGGATCATTTTACTGAGCCTAAATCATTTTGTTTTCCTTTATAAAAATCACTGAACATTCAATACTACATACTTCAACACTTTTCATCATAGAAATACAATTTTTCTATTAGTTGTCACTTAGAATTTTAGGACTGCCAAACTAAACTCAATTTCTATTCACTTCCTTAGACTACTTGTGAAAAGTTTATTCTAACATTTGGCCAACACCTTCTTCTTCAGCTCAGTCCCCCTACTCCACTATGGGCTGAAGTTTTCAAAGTGACTAATTAAATCTGGAAACTTCAACATGAAATCACAGCTCTCTAGAAACCATAACTCTCTTCCAAGAATTAGAAAAAAAGCCTGGTATTTTGCCAAAGATAGTTGAAAAGTTATTAAGACCTCATTTCAGTAGCCAAACTTTGAAATGGACAATAGAAAACATTTTCATGAGAGAAGTACATTCTGACAATGCAATGAAAAAGGGCTCAAATTTAGCCAACACAGAGGCTTCCTACAAACTGTAGGTGTTCTAGCTTGGCAGAAGATAATGATTTAACTGAGTTCTTCAGAGATAGATTAGATATTAGGAAGAAATTATTTACTGTGAGAGTGGTGAGACATAGGAACAGGTTACCCAGCAAGGTTGTGAATGCCCCTTCCCTGGAAGCATTCAAGGCCAGGCTGGATGGGGCTTTGAGCAACCTGGTCTAGAGGGAGGTGTCCCTGCCTATAGCAGGGGGTTAGAACTAGATGATCTGAAAGGTCCCTTCCAACGTAAACCACTCTGTAAGTCTAACTGCTCTGGACATATCTAGAAACTGCCACCGTACCACACTGGCGACAAGCTAAGGCTGCCCATAAATCCATACCTCCGCACATGGGGACAAACAGAACACACACACAGTGTGTATTGCCGAAATGCTGAATTTTATGCTGCGCATAAAATTATATTATAATTTTATGGACTTATACTAGTACACCCGACTGCCCAAAATCCCCGTGACCCATATTTACTAATCATATCCATCCATGTGTCAGACCCCGACGCGCACAGGTGCCAACAACATGACCCATGTGTCCCACCGAAGTGTCCGCCCACCTGTGCACTCAGACCTCTCCCATCTGATACCCACCCCCACGACCTGCAGAAACAAGTTTCACTGCAAATACAGCTCAGGATGCAACAAACAGGTTTCACCCCAAGTATCCATAGAGCCTGTGCATCCTCTGCACTCAATGAATCAATACTCTTCAAGCAATAGATCAATTTGCACAATGTGAATGCAGCACAGATAAGAACCAGAGAAGAGGGGTCTTCACAACCTGGGATAAAGGCTCCTGTGATGTACAGCACCACTAGTACAGCATCAGATATCAAATTGCTGTTGGCCAATTTTCCAGCCTAGGAAATTATGCAAACAAAACTGTCATCAAAACATATTACATAGGCTGCAAAGTCAAATGCTGAAAATGCTGAAATGCCAAAGGTGAGATTGTCTTTACACATTAATACTTCCTACTTCAAGTCTACTTACAATGCATTTCTAACACAATTATGCAAGGTTACACATTTTTCTCAGGACTCCAGTCTCATTCAATTCACAAGATAGACTTCCCATATTTGTAAAATGAAAATAAACCAGCAAAGCCAACAAACAATAAAACACTGAAAATCACAACTCACTTCGAACAACGTTTCTGCTCCAGAATTCATTTATACACTAAACTGTTGCTTACTTTCCTTGGGAAAACTCTACCCTCATATTGTCTGTCTGATGCACAGAAGCAGTTGTTATCAAAAAACACGGGATATGGCAGCTCATAGATACAGATGAATGTTCAGATGCATAACTACTTAGAGAGTTACTGGATGTGTAAACTTGGGAATTCCAATCTAAGGTGGGATAAGGAATACCATGAAGTTCTGAACACAAAGGAAACAGTGAAAGTAAATTAATCCCTTTGTGTGAAGCATTTCCATATCACAGTGATGGGAAGCAGAGAAGAGCCATAAAGTAATTAAAAATCCTGCCCTCATACAAGACCTTGCATGTTTGAACTAGCAATGAAAGGAACCTCAAAACATGCGGTGAAAACTTCATCACAGCACTGAGTATGACAGTAACCTTCAGTAAAAAGCAGCTAGGAATCATTTAATAAGAACTGTCACGAGGTAAAAAGGATATGGCTGCACTCTTCAGTTTAATACTTTGCAGTACTTGATTTTCCAAAATTCAGTAATATGCATATTAGCTATACATACACACAAGCTCAGAAGGGTAAGTAAATGTTCATCATAGAATCATAGAATGGCCTGGGTTGAAAAGGACCTCAAGGATCATCTAGTTTCAACCCCCCTGCTGTGCACAGGGTCACCAACCACTGGACCAGGCTGCCCAGAGCCACATCCAGCCTTGCCTTGAATGCCTCCAGGGATGGGGCACTCACAACCTCTCTGGGCAACCTGTTCCAGTGCGTCACCACCCTCTGAGAGAAAAACTTCCTCCTAACATCTAACCCAAATCTTCCGTCTTAGTTTAAAACCATTCCCACTGATAGTAAGCCAAGGCTATGCAGAGACAGTCACCCATCAAAGCTTTCAGTTTGAAATTCCAAAACAAAAAGAACTTGATACAACGCCCAGCAAATGAACATAGTCCTCCACTCCAAAATCTTCCAAAGTTCACTCTAAACTTCTAAACTTCTCTCTAAAAACTCTTCATTCTCTTTGATTTATTCTGTTGTTTGGTACAGAAGACTGAAGAACTGCATAAAAGAATCAAAGAAAACTAAGGAAATTTAACACTGAGTTTTCTTCTATTAATTCTGCTGCAGGGGCAATAACATCCAGTACAGAAGCAGCAACATCTTAGGCTAGAGATATTTTCGTTAAGCAGGAGCTAGCATAATGTTACTTAACATCATTAGTTTAAGTCATTAGATTCCAGGCAAAATGGCCACAGTACAACAGAACACTTAAAGAATAAAACAAAATTACTTTGGTTTATGTTTTCCTCTCCTCTCAGCCATTCTGTGCTTAACAAAGCAGACATCAACATTCATATTTCAAATTCACTACCCTGTTTTTAGATGTTGGCTTTTGTATCACTTTCTTATGACGTACTAGGCATAGAATACAAGTAGAAAAGAAACATCCTTATTGTTTGTCTGCATAATTTATTTATTTTAATAAATCTGTTAAATATTTAGCTAGGCATCATTTACTGGTAAAAGTAGCCTCTAAACATATTTTGTGGGTACAATTACAAGAAAAATCACCTGCTCCTGATTAGAAGCATTTTTTACCCTTACCACACAAATATCTTTTACCAATACACCAAGGATCACAATGGGTTCTCATTCTAATATCCATCATACGTTTAAAAAAAGGAACAAATTCTCAAAGTATTGCACTGAAGTTTGCAAAAAAGCCTATCCTTCTAAGGCTACTATTTTAAAAAAGTGTGAGAAATTGCACAATTTACTTACTTGTTTTCAAAAAGTAGCGAAGGGTATGAGCTTTGAAATACTATCAGATACACTTTTCAAAGTAAGTAGTGCCATGGAAAATATTATCAGAAGTTGCTTAGTATTTATTTTAATAAAAAAAACTTTACAAGCAATACAGACCACATCTCTGTTCCCCATGATCACCTGACATATAATAGGTTGCCATCAGCTAAACACTGATTAACTAGGACATTTATTTCACCATCCCCAAACCAGAATAGTTTCTGCTTCTTATCTGACAAGACATTCTAAACTATTCTTGCCAACGTTTCTGAATTAATAACAGTCACAGGAACTTAAGAGCCAAGGAGCAGTTTGCTGTTTGCACATTTTGCAGAAATTTTACTTTGAGATCCAAATTCTAAACTCTAGACATAAGGCTGTTGAGTACTTCAGAGATATATGCCTTGAGATCACATTACACCAGCCACTAAGCTTATATGAAACTTAACAGATCTCTTTATAAATGACTGAATCAAAACTTGCAATGTCTTCATTTACTTGTTTGAAAAATCATCTACAGATTACTTGCAAATTGCTTCTCATAAGTGAGCTAAAAGGATGGAGACAGTTAAATGTGAAAAAAATCACCAGTGGTTTTCATATATCAATAGTATTTAACATTAGATCAGCACACAATAACGACTTCAGTCTAATAGCAGATCACAACTATAGTACTTCTAGCAGATCTTGTGTGTACCTTATCAGTATTCCCTCCCCTCTCAACATACTGTCAATTTTGAGAGTTAAGCAAGGAAATAAATCTTAAGATGTCTCCAAGGTGGTAGTCCCTAACATGAGAAATTGTGCATATGTTCCTGGGAAAATATTTTGAGAATTAAAATTATGATGACATAGAGAGATGTTTTAATTGAAAATAGCTGTTTAATTTCAAAACCTGTCTCCTACAATTCTCAGTTATTGTGACCTAGAAACACAAGCACATTCTTTTTCACTGGCACTGTACTCTTGTTCACCAGTCCCACTAAGAATACTTTTACATTCCCATTTGCAGAGACGTTCTGAAAAATAGCCCTATTAATGTTGATTTGAACAAGAGCTGACAAAAACAGAAGCTTAAAACTATGCCTAAGCAGGAGAGGAAAGAGTATCATCTTAGAGACTGCAGATCAGCATGGTGTATCATGAAAGTCCCAGAGGTTGACAGTCCTCAGCAGACACAATATTTCAAGTAAAAATAGGTAACTAAACTCCATAACCGCAATAAAAGCTAGAATTGACTTATTTTTTCTTGGGTTTTTAATTGTTACACGGAGAAAATGGAAAGTGAAGTTTAATAACACATGCCTTAGAAACAAACCCAATGGGATTTCATTGGAGGCATTACTCATTACTCCAAAACCAAATTAACAAGTCTTGCTTGTTGACACTTTTGAAAAGAATTAAGCAATACCAGACTGTTATTCCAAAATTCTTCTCAATTCTTCTTCTGGAGTGTGTTCATAGTAAATTCCTTCTCCAACTGGTACAGGAGGCAATGAGCAGAGATGCTCTCCTGAACCTTGTTCTCATCAACAAGAAAAGGCTGGTGGGAACGTGAAGCTCAAGGGCAGCATTGGCTGCAATGACCATGAAATGGTGGAGTTCAAGATCCTGAGGGAAGGGAGGAGGGCGCACAGTCATCTAACTACTTAGACTTCAGGAGAGTAGATTTTGGCTTCTTTAGAGATCTGCTTGGTAGAGTACCATGGGGTGAAGCCCCGGAGAGAAGAGTTATCCAAGGAAACTGACTAATATTCAAGGATCACTTCATCCAAGCTCAAGAGCAATACGTTCCAACAAAGAGAAAGTCAGACAGACAAAATGTCCACAAGGACTGTGTGGATGAACTAGAAGCTCCCAGACAAACACAAACAGGAAGCCTGGATATATAATGAATATATAACCTGGAAGAAAAACAGAGCCATAGTCCAAAGTGCCAGGGATCTGGCTAGCAAAGCTAAAGCCCTGTTAAAATTATAATAAGATCTGGCCAGAGAAATCAAAGGCAACAAGAAAATCTTCTGTAAGTAAGCCAGTGATAAAAGGAAGACTAGCAAAAACACGGACACTCTCTGGAAGGACACAGGAAACTTGGTTACCCAACATTTTTGCCTCGGCCTTCACCGGCAAGTGCTCTAGTCACACCGCCCATATTACAGAAGGCAAACACAGGGACTGGGAGAATGAAGAACCGCCTACTGTAGGAGACCATCAGAGGAACCTGAAGGGCCCAAGTCTATGGGACCTGATGAGATGTATTCAAGAGTTCTAAGGAAACTGGTGGATGAAGATGCTGAGTCACTATCTACTGTATTTGAGAAGCCTTGTTGGGAACTTCACTGTACTGACAACTGGAAAAGGGAAAAAAAAATCCTCATTTTTAAAAGGGGCTAAAAGGAAGATCCAAGGTATTACAGGCTAGACAGTCTCTGCCCCCAGCAAGATCATGGAGCAGATCCTCAAATTATGCTGGAAAACAAAGAGGTAATTGGTGATGGCCAACATGGTTTCACTAAGGGAATTTGTCATTGCTGACAGATTTGGTCCAGGTAAATATCAGTGAGACAAGCACTGTCCCTCAGGGATCAGTACAGGAACATGCACTACTAAAAATCTTTGTCACGACAAGTCTTCAACGTGGCCAGTGGGACTGAGCACACCCTCAACAAGTCTGCAGATGACACAAAGCTGCATAGTGCCATCAAAATCCTAGAGGAAAGGGATACCATCCAGATGGATCTTGACAGGTTTGAGAGTTGGATCCATGCAAACCTCATGAAGTTTCAAAAAGGCCAAGTGCAATGTGTTATACCCAGGTTAGGGCAGTTTCAACCATGAAAACAGACAGCAAGAAATGCACTGAAGCAGCCCTGAAGACTTGGGATTACCAGTGGATGACAAGTTCAATACAAGCCAGCAGTGTACACCTGTAGACCAGAAAACCAACCAGGATGCAGTAGGGTCCATGCTAATGTTCTCTGTACCATTCCAATTTTAGTGTATGTGCTGCTGAAGTGAGATAACAGCACAGAGATGGGGCTGCCTCACATCACACTGACTGGGCTCAACAGCAACTCCTACTGTGAGAGCAGCCTTTTTTCTTTTTTTTTTTTTTAACAAAATAAATTTTCTAAGATAAGAGAGGAAAAAAGGATAACTATGAACATTTACATACATTTGTTATCAAATATCATATAATGATGCAAAATTAAATATATGCATATATACATATATATACGTATCTAATACACTCATATAATATATACACACAGACAAGTGATGCACAAGCAATTGCCGAGCACCCACCGGTCAATGCCCAACTAATCTTCAAGCACTGACAGGCATCCCTCTGAACTTCCCCTTTTTTCAAACTTTCTTTCCGCATGATGTCATATCCCCTTAGCCAGTTTAGGTAAGCTGTCCTGGTTCCATCCCGTCCCAGCTCCTTGCACCTCCACCAGCCCCCTTGCTGTCAGGGGAGTAGGAGAAGCTGAGAAAACCGAAACATTCTTGGCTCTGAACGGCACTGCTCAGCAACAACTAGAAACAATCGGTGCGTTATCAACATTGTTTTTCACCTAA
Organism: Aquila spilogaster; assembly: GCA_024606505.1. NCBI lineage: Eukaryota > Metazoa > Chordata > Aves > Accipitriformes > Accipitridae > Aquila > Aquila spilogaster. The sequence continues at coordinate 9,250 of JANHGO010000467.1, forward strand.
ATGAAAAACATAGCATCATACCAGACACTGTGAAGCAAAACAACTCCGTTTCAACTGAAATTAAAACACTGTCCTAATAGGAGCATTATTAAAAGCACTCACTGTAAGGGCAGGAAGTATATGTATCCCAATAGCATCAAGTGAATGGACACGTGTTAAAAAGAAAAAAAAAAAAATGCTACACTGCCTCTTCTTGGAAAAAAAGTGGAAACTGAATCCTAATGAAGTTGAATAAACATGGTGGATAGTCTTCACTGATAGTACCAGTAGGGTCAATGCGCCAGTGCCCCTACATGATTGCAAGAGAGAAGATTACTTAAAAACAGAAAACAATTACAACCACCAAATTCACTGTGTGTCAGTAAGAAAGCATCCTATCATCCAACTTCAGATCTGAATACTGAGGAAAAGGTAACCTTATTAACACATACAAGACAGCTCTCGTCATCATTCAAGCTAGGCAAAGCAGACAACAAATGTTCATATTGAAAACATTTCTCCCTCTGTTGTAAACATACCAAAATTAGAAACCAAGGAGAAATACTGCTAAAAGCATTACAGATCAGCACTGAGAGTAAACAAAACCCCACACACCAGTGTGATGATTTCCTAATTCCGTTTCAAATATATGGACCAGATACCCCAAATCCTCATGACTGAAACAACAGTTTAAAAAAGAGCACAAAAGCTGTGTTACTTCAACAGCTTATCACTATCAGGGAGGATAACTGAAAGAAAGGAGAAAGTTGCATGATTTGCTACTAGAGCTACTCAAGACACATTCTGAGAAGATAAAATTGAGCTGTACTCTATCCTGCCACTTGCAAGTCACAAAGCAATGCACAATCTTTGGCAGATGGTGAAGCTGGTATCAGCTGCACTACCAGGACATTTCCAGTACAGCGAAAAAGACAGAGGAGCAACGTGGCAATTCTGTTTTAGTTTCTTCACATGAAAATAACACACCAAGCAAGAGACTCCAGCTGGAAACTTCATGCAAGCAATACAATATAGGATTTTAGAAGCCATTAGTTACAGCCCATGTACTTGATAAAAACATATTCTAAGAAAATTGTCAGTGAGTATGACCATGTTATTTTATGGTTTCTGACCAACAGTCATAAGAAATTCTGTCAAAGCACGCTGCATCTTAAACACAGCATCCAAAAAGGATGACAACAGCAAGTATGCAATACATGGCATATTCTAATTAAATGTTCTTTCTCCAATACTTGTAAACTGTTGAGTAGCAGTTCACAACAGCTTAACCAAAAAATTTTGCAACAGTCATGCTTAAGTGGTATCTTTTGTGAAACAGAAATGGAAACCACAAGTTGAAGAGCAAACACTGAGTACTGTAAACCTATAAACTGTTGAATTAAAAAGCAAGTTACTCAAGAGATACTTTAACACTGTACTTAATTCATATTATGACAAACACAAAAAAAACACAACATACTTAAATAATGAAGCAAATTAATACCTCCCTTGTAAGTACATAAGTTAATACAGCAAAAAAAAAGTTAAGAATTCAGCTAGCATTTCAATTTTCACATTCTAAAAAACAACGAGACATGTAAAGATCTTAACAACATTGGACAAGACTGAAAATTTGTGGTTTTCTTCCTTTTTCTTTTCTTTCTTACCCTAGTTTTTTCTACCAAAGGGAGTACTAAGACCTTCAATCCCGTGGATCCACACAGATTGGTATGCACACTGTTAGTGAGCTGCTATCTTTGACTCAATGGTGGAAAACACCAGGAATTTTTTCCCATTCCCATCCCAGTAACATTCCAAACTGATGTTTTTTTCCTCGAAGAACCATATCCAAGCTGCACTCCAATTGACATTAGTAAAATATAAGAATATGATTACACAGTCGCATACAAATGCAACTTGAGATTACTGGAAAAACAGCCCAAATTTCTACATGGCTCCTTCAGTTATACACTGACAAAAAAGGAATTTAATTGATGAGCACATAACATAAAGTTTAGGATGTTAATAAATGTGGAATCCTGCAATAAACAAGAATAAGAAGCTCCAGATTGCCAATAGGTTGGACTGTTATTATTCCAGAATTCAGTTTGAAGCTTTTATTCAGAAACAAGGAAAAAACATTACAACAGTTTGAAGTTTGAAGAAAAGCACACACTTGACCAGTATTCTAGAGTGTTTCATTGTAAGTATGTGAGATGCATGCATAAAAATATAGTCAAATTCCCAGTGGGTGGGGGGAAATTAAAGCCAGATCATCCACGGTGGTACGCAAAGAATAGCAAAAGAGCAGTCAAAGGAAAGAGAAAGAGCTGATAGTTTGTAGACAGGGATGAAGGATGAGCATTTATTATGCATGTATTACGGTTTTACAGAGAATTATGCTCTATAAAATCAACAGTTTGACTGTAAAATGAAGTCTGGCAGGTGATTTATAGCTGACCAAATGACAAAACTGCGGTCTCCTATAATGCCCAATATCAGAACAAAGCAAAGACAGGTGGGTCTTTCTGTGAAAAGGTGGCTACTAGAAAAAAGAGGCAGACAATGAATCTCTACTGAATTAGGTTTCAAAAAACCCTCCCAATTAATTTCATTTATATCTTTAACACAGTTTACAACTACTTGTTCCCTTTTAAAATTCATCGAATTAGGCCTTCTGGTGCCACACATGCACAGACAGGAAAAGAGCCAGAGCAGCAAGGCAGGCAGCTGCCCACCTGGGTGTGGAGCAAGAGAGAGGAGATTCCTGGCAGATCAGGGAACAGCACCTCTCATGGAGACCAAGTAGAATGGGCACAGCAAAAGCCACAATTACATGAGGGCAATGTCTAGCAATCATGTGCCTGATGGCAACCAGCATGTGCATGAGGATCAAGCAAAGACAGGCATGAGGCACAGGTGTGAGCATCAGCCAGAAAACATCCTGCGGCCAAGACATGCTTACCATTCTGAGAAGGGCATGGGACACAGGAAATTTCTACCATCAAGAGAATGATGTGCGGCACAGGCATGCCCTATTCCAGAGAACAGCATGGAACACAGGCATGCCAACCACCGAGAGAGTGACATCAGATCCAGGCACGCCTATCATCAAGACAATGGGGAGGGATCAAGAGGTTTCCATCCTGTAGAGAACACTGTGAAGCCCAGGAATATCCACAGGCCATAGACCAGTGTGAGGCAGAGGAATGCCTATTGTTCAGGGAACAGTGGGAGGCACAGGCGTGCCCCTAATCCAGAGAATGCACCAAGGTCTAAACAAACCTATTATCTAGACAAGGGTGAGAAGATGAATCAACCATACTACAGTATGACACCAAGTGGTGTCCATTGGGCAGGCCATTGCAGAGGGCTATTGATCCCTCATCCAGCAGTGGATACCAAGGAACCAATGGAGGTGAATCCTCCAGACTGCAGCATAACATGTAGCAGTGTCCGCTGGGAAGAAAATGCCATGGGGCTATTGATTCCCTATCCAACGGTGGACAACGAAGAACCCATGGAAGTGGAACCCCTAAAAGCCAAAGCCAAACAGAGCAGAGCGGATCCACCTGCCACCACAGAGATGACCCAGCACCACCCAGCATCTCTGCACTTGGCCATCAAAATGCAGCCATGGAGGTGCAGGAGAGCCAGACCAGCTCCCTACTGAAAACAAATTAGTAAAAGCAAAAAGTGTAAAGATTGTTTAAAGAAAGTTTAAAGAAAGTGGTAACACTTAATTTGGTGTGGAATTCTGTTTTTCTGGGGTCAGTTGCTTTATTTTTTTTTTTTGCTCACAGAAACAGGAGCTTGATTTGCACAAAATGAGTATGAATTTAACACACAATTGTTAACAAAAAAAACAACCACCTTCCTCTGGGCTTATTTTCACTTGCAAAGATGAAAAGCAGCAAAAAATTTATTCCTATCTCTTCCCTCCAAGCAACCTTTTGTAGTTAAAGACTAATCTCCTTCTGTACTTAACAGCAACAACAGCAAAGGATTAAGAGAAATCAAGTAGCAAGCAGAAGTACTCATGCCTTTTACTCTACCACTTAGTCCACTGGATTATAAGAGCTTTAACCAATTTGATAATTAAAAAATAAACAACCAAAATACATTTTTCAAAAATTTAAAAAGAATGTTTTTCACCTTGAAGAAAAAAAATTGCTGTGCAATTATTCTACAAACAATCAAAATATCAAGATCTACTAAATTGATTGATTATTTTTTTTTTACTAAAATGTATTTCTCAGTGAAAGCATGTATGAAATAAACAACAGCAATTCCCCCAAGAAAGCAAATTAACACATGCTTGACAGCCAATGAGTAAAGATATCCCTTTTAGTAAGTGAACTACATCCCTAATTAAATTTTAAGTTATCCTTTGGCTAAAGCTGATGGTTAAAAGATCAAAGGACAGTACATAACTAAAATAATCATAACTCCATTCACAGAGGAGAAAAAACAATACTGAAAGGTATACCTCAGAACACTCATGAAACTTCATAGAATATTAAAAATTTAGCTTGGAAAAGATCTCAGGATGTCTCCTCATGACATCTTCCTCCTTGTTATGATCAATTATAAGCAATACAAGGTTGCTCAGGGCTTCATGAAGTTGGTTTCTTTTAAACTCATAAGGATGAAGATTGCACAGCCTCTGTGAAAAATGTCTTCCACTGCTTGACATTTAAAAAAAAAAAGCAGAGAAAAATCTCTCCCACACAGCCAGTCTGAAAATATCTTTTGGTTCATGCCAATTGCCCCTTGCCCTTCCAACACACACCTCTCTAAAAAGTCTGGCTCCATCTTCTCAACAACATCCTCAAAGGTACTGGAGGGCTGATATTCATTAGGTCTCCCCTGAAGTTATCCCATCTCAGACTCTGTCCCTGTTCAAACTCCTCTCTTCCTAGGCACAAGTCTACCTTTGTGGGTAGACCGCTCTGAATGACAACTCTGCCCTCAGGCACATAAAATGGTCTCCCTAACTTTGTGCTATCTGCAAACTGTATAAGCCAGCCTTTCGTTGCCTCCTCCAGGTCACTGACAAAGACGTTAAACAGGACAGGTCCAAGGACAGACCTCCAGCACAGGAAAGATGTCCACGGTACTCCCACTCACTACTAGCCTCCAGGTAGAATGTGATCAGTTAACCACAACCCTCTGAGCCCAAACATCCACTGAGCTTTCTAACTGAATATCTACCTATCAGACCATTACATTCCAACTTGGACACAAGATTACAGCAGGACATGGTGTCAATGTCCTTCCTATAATTAAAACGACAATCCACTGCTCTTCACTCATTTGCAAATTAGTCATTTTATCATACACGACAACTAAATTAGGCATTATTTAGCCTTAGTTGATTCATACTGGCTGTTTTCAACAACCTTCTCCTCCACGTGTCCAGAAACATTTCAAGAGAATTTGCTCTGAGATTTCTATCCAGAATCATATAATCACCAACGCTGGAAAAGACCAGTCCAGCTGTCCACCTACCACCAATACTTCCCACTAAACCACATCCCTCAGCAAAACATCTAAATTTTTCTTGAACACTTCCAGGAATGGTGACTCCACCACCCCCCTGGGCAGCCCATCCCAGTGCCTGACCACTCTCTCGGAGAAGTATTTCCTGATGTCCAACCTGAATCTCTCCTGGCGCAACTTGAAACCATTCCCTCTAGTGTTATCACCAGTTACGTGCAAGAAGAGGTCAACCCCCACCTCACCACAACCTCCCTTTCAGGTAGTTGGAGAGATAAGGTCACACCTGAACCTCTTCTTCTCCAGACTGAACAATCCCAGCTCCCTCAGCTGTTCCTCATAAGGCTTGTGTCCCAGACCCCTCACCAGCTTCGCTACCCTACTCTGAACATACTCCAGGGACTCAATGTCTTTATCATAGTGAGGGGCTCAAAAGTGAACACAGTTCTCAAGATGTAGCCTGAATTACGGCAGAAGATATTAGTGGACAGCCTTCTTCCATTGGAAATAACAAAACTAACATCACAGAAATATCCAGTTGATTCCAACAGGAGTGTGACAACTCCCCGGAAAATTTTTCATAGTGTTTTACCTATAATTCTTTATCATTTGCATAGACTGTATACTTAAAAAACATACGCATGTATATTTAGCGTATATGAGTCAGTTGCGTGACAGAAGATAAGGTCCAGAGCAAAGATATCACCGGTAAACATTGTCAGAATAGAAAAAGATGCAATTAACATTTAAATACAGATCACAGGCTATCTTTAAGTACTATTTGATTCTGAATTCTAAGGCAAAATAAATTTCATAAAATGCTAAAAGCAAATATTTAAGGCATTTAAAGTCACTTTCATGACATTACATACTATCCTACCAGACCTCAAAATGGGATAGTACTCAATCTCTGTCCCTCTCAAGCAATAATGTCAATTCAGAACACAGAACAGTGTAAAAAGCTTTCAAGACAAGGCTGTCCTATTAGGATGAATGATCTCAAATTAAAGCATTGCAAGCATTCTGCTGACTACAGTGCAGGAATGCACTCTTTAAACAAATCTTGCTGTACTGTATCTGACTAGTAATCAGAAAAAAGATAGCATTTGTTACTACTAAAATAAGTAATGTGAAGGCAAAAATACATCTCATTACACTGAGTATCTTTAATTTCTGATTAAAAATGAACAAAAAATCACAATTGACAGAACTAGCTGTGGGAGCAGGCAAAACTTGTCTACAGATAAGTTAAAGTCACCTAAATCAAACATACATGTATACACTTAACTCCACAAAACAACACCTGAGGAGGTACTATACTAATATAGGTTTTAAAAACATTATAATTGTTCTGTTCAACATGATACTCTGCACTATACATTCTTTACCACAAAGAAACATTCTTTCCTCATGTACTCAGCCCGTACAGAGTTGCTGATCACTTTCGATTTAAAAATAGCTCAGTACCAAAACACAAAAACTCATACTGCCAGGTAGTAAACATACCAGAAGTTTCACATGAATCACTGAACACAGAAACAAAAAAAAAACGTGCATGCCTGACATTGAAAATAGCGTTCACCCAAATCTGATACTGGAACCACCTGACATTTCTTATGCTTGGGAATTCAAGAAAATTAAAACTACAAAGCACCAGGTCTAAGACCAATAATAAAACACCCTATTCAGGATTCACAGATACTTAAGACTGCAATTGTTATTACATGGGTAGAGAGTTGTTTTTCATGGAAATCAACTACTTTGGCACCAGAAAAAAAGCTGATCAGAGGGATGCAACAAACCAGGATCTTTCTAAAAGCTGCTAATACCCAGCAGCACCTACCTGCTAGAGCACAACATACTTGTCCATCACCACCAAAACAGAAGCCCTCTACAGAAAAACGAGCTTCAGAACAGAAAGCTAGTTTTAAAATCCTACACCGCACACCCAAAAATAGTAACTTCATTACAAGACAAGCAGAACACTCACCTGCAGTAAACACTAACCAAATCCAAGCAAATTATTTTCTTTATAGAAAATACTTCAGAGCCCATGTTAGTGAAAATTAGATTTGCCTAAACTAGTGTAATGTGTAAGCATCATGAAGTTCCACAAATGGAATTGTGAAGTCCTGCACCTATGTAGGAACAAATCTGTCTTGCTGCACAGACTAGTGGGGACAACATTCTGGAAAGCAGCTTTGCAGCAAAGGATCTGAGGGTCCCAATGCACACCAAGGTAACCATGAGCCCTTGCTCAAAGCAATTTGCCCCTGTGACAAACTACACTCACATCCTCTTGGATTTCATTAGGACAGAGCATTACCAGCAGGCTGAGGGAGGTGATCCTTACCTCTACTCCGTGAGATACACATGGAGTGCTGGGTCCATCTCTGGGCTCTCAGTACAGGTGAGACAAGGGCACAGTGGAATGAATGGGTCCAATGAAGGGCCACAAAAGTGACTCAAATTTTGAAATAAGTGACATATGAGGAGAGGTTGAGAGAGTTAGGACTGTTCAGCCTGAGTAAAAGAAGGCTTAAAAGAATCTTATCCATCTGTATCAATACCTGAGGAGGAGGGGAAGTGAGAAAACAATGAAGCCATCTGAGCCTGGTGCCTCACAGTGATGCCTAGTGACAGGACAAGAGGCCACAGTTTGTTTAGTCTCCACTCTTGTACACAGCCCTCAGTCACCTGTCCAGTTGTCACTTCTTTGAATAGGGATCTCTAGAAGCCCAAGCAACCCTGACTCTATGTAGTACCATGTATACTACACTATTGCATAGTTGGGATATACAAAGAGATGTAATTGATTTCTGTGTATACTTCATGATAAGCAATTGCTTGTAGAGTGCACAAGTTGCAACATACACGTATACTAGTTCCCTTGCCTTTATGTCTCCACCCGCTGCTCCATGCTCTTGCTTTCCTATTCCAAGAATCTTATGTTTCAATTTCATAACAACTACAAACTGGAGCCATTTAAACAACAGATGAACTACTCCTATCAATGTGAATTCTTACCTAAAACAGCTGCTAGCAAACCTTTCATCACAAGTGCTTTCATCCTGAGCCACAAAGTTATACCCAGTTGTAGAATCACTGAAGCCAGGGCTGGGAACAATGAATATTCTGTGATAATTTAACACAGCATTAGAACAGACGTACTGCGACATAACTGAGCCTCGCTACACCGAATGTGGACTGCCTCCCTCTGGTATTCATTATCTTGCATCCTTCTATTAATTTCAGTTTCTTCCTTCAGTCTTGCTTCCTCTCACTTATTTACTTACTCAAGAGATTATTTTTCTTTTGCCTATTTACTTTACATGATCGTCTTAGTCTTCAGAAGTATAAACGACATGATAGAAATTGCTTGCTTTCGTTTGTTCTCCTTATTTTATCCTTTTCTTTGACTTAACATTAATTTCTGAAGGACAACTACTTTTGTTTTTTTAATTTCCACCTACTGAACTTCACCACATAATTATTCTGGAAATATTTTATTACCATTGACTTTCTTTTTAATCTTACTTCAAAATTAGCCAACTACAAATAAAATCTATATAAGAAATGCTCTCAACTCCTATCCTTGAGCTAAGGGTCTTTAGCCAGCTTCTTGTCCTCCATATCACTACCCCAGCTCAGCAGCTTTAGCTCTGCTAAAGAGCAGACTGTTTTTAAAAGCTACACAAAATCAGAAAGACTATGTTGGCTTGTATCAGCTTTAGATAAATCCACACATTCAGTGCAAATATTTCATAGAATCTCAGAATCAGCAAGGTTGGAAAAGACCTCCAAGATCAGCCAGTACAACCAACCACCTAACATCATAATTTCCCCACTAAACCATATCCCTTAGCACAATATCTAAACCAGGCATGTCAAGACCGCAGCCTGTGGGCCATGTGAGGCCCAGCATGGCTGGCAATGCAGCCCATCCCCTCCCTGCACTGTAAAGGTGGCAGCTCCACAGTGGGACCAGGCACAGGCCCATCGCTCAGCAACAGCCAAACTATCAGTGCGCTATTAACGCTGTGTTGACTAAAACAGGGCAGGGGGGAAGGGCAGTGCTGACTCAAGTGATGGCAAATAACTGCATGCATTTTGATACACTGGACAAACATAATGCTCTAAACAGCAAAGGATATGCAGTCATGCTTTCTGTTTTGACAAAGGAATAAGAAAATAGCATCACAGAATCCTTAGATTTGGAAGGGACCTTTAAAGGTCATCTAGCTCAACTCCCCTGCAATACACTGTAACATCCACAGCTAGATCAGACTGCACAGAGCCCCCTCCAGCCTGGCCCTGAATGACTCCAGGGACAGGGCATCTACCACATCTCTGGGCAACCTGTTCCAGTGTTTCACCAACCTCACTGTAAAAGACCTTTTTCTAGTACTCAAATGAAATCTACTCTCTCTACGTTTGAAATCATTTCCCCTTGTTCTATCACCATACACCCTGCTCAAGAGTCTGTCTCCTTCTTTCCTGGAGCTCCCCTTTAAATACTGAAAGGCACTATCAGGTCATCTCGCAGCCTTCTCTTCTCCAGGCTGAAAGCCCCAGCTCTCCCAGCCTGTCCTCATAGGAGAGGTGCTCCTCCATGGATCATTTTTGTGGCCCTTCTCTGGATGACATGCTCCAATGGGTCCATGTCTCTCCTGTACTGAGGACTCCACATCTGGACGCAGCACTCCAGGTGAGGTCTCACCAGTGCAGAACAGAGGGGCAGGATCACCTCCCTCGCCCTGCTGGTCATGCAACTTTTGCTGCAGCCCAGGATACGGTTGGCTTTCTGGGCTGTGAGGGCACACTGCTGGCTCATGTCCAGCTTGCCATCCAGCAGTACTCCCAGGTCTCTCTCAGCAGGGCTGCACTCAATTCTTCCATCCCTCTGCTTGTCTTGGTAGTGAGGGCTGCCTCAACCTAGGTGCAAGACCTTGCATTTAGATTTGTTGAACCTCTTGAGGTTCACCTGGGCCCACCACTGAAGTCTGTCTAGGTTTCTCTGGATGGCATCCCATCCCTTGGGTGCATCAATTACACCTCACAGGTTGGAGTTTCAAGACTGTCAAAAATATATCAATTTAACTTTTTAAGGCCGTTTTCTGTTGATACAAATACATAATCTGCAAATTTTCAAATGCAATGTATAGAGTTGCAATGAGATATTCAGCTCAATCTGATCATGTCTCTTTACTGGACTTTCATAATCCTTAGCTAAACAGAGAAAACATTCTTCAGTTCACAATCACACCTTATTCATGTCATCGCTTTCTGACTGCAAACGTTGAATGAAGTAAAGGAAGAGTAAATTTCATCAAAAATCTCTGATGAATACCTTGAGACCTCACTAAGAATACCCTGAGACCCCACTGCCATCAAACCAGACTGGTGTGTTAGTTTCACAAAAACAAGGCCAAATATCCCACTCGCTTTACTTCTTCTTTCTTTCCTCTTTTTTTTTTTTTTTTTTTTACTGTTTTAAGTAAAATATTTAACATTAAAATGTTTTGTTACTTACTTATTAATGATATTGTATATTTTGTGAGGGCTACTCTGAAAGTAATGCCTCCTGCTTTATTATGTTAGCCCATAACATCGGAGGTGGATAGAGGTGGTATGGCAGTAGACAAGAACCTTCCTACCAATAATCCATTACATTTTGTTAGCAGAAAGGCAGTTTGACAAATTGTGTCTGACATGGAAGTGCATATAAAGCAAAGGTTTGTCACTGAATTCCTCCACGCAGAAAAAATTGCATTCACTGACATTCACCGATGCTTGCTGAATGTTTATGGAGTCCAAGCAGTGAATGTGAGCACAATGATGCAGTGGGTGGTGCGTCTGAGCAGTGGTGATGGTGGGTCACCTTTGCTGGTGCATACTGTTAAGAGCGCGACATGCAGGCTCTTGTTCGTCAGTGGCAAAAATGCATAGCTAATGGTGGTGACTGTGTTGAAATGTAGTGTTCTGTAGCTGAGAAACTGCTCTATGAAACAGTGTTACTATGATCTTCCTATCTGTTGTCATTTCCACAAAAATAAATAGGAGCCATTACTTTTGGAGTGACCTACATATATGCATGTGGCCCAAGACAATTTCTATTCACTAGATGTGGCCGCCCAGGCAAGCCAAAAGGTTGAACATCCATGATCTAAACATTTCTTGAACACCTCCAGGGATTGTGACTCCACCACCTCCCTGAGCAGCCTGTTCCAGTGCCTGACCACTCTCTCAGAGAAGCAGTTTATCTTAACATCCAACCTGAATCTCCCCTGGCACAACTTGAGGCTAATACCTCTTGTCCTATCACCAGTTATGTGCAAGAAGAGGCCAACCTCCACCTCACCACTCAACCTCCACCTCACCACTACCTCCTTTCAGGTAGTTTAAGAGGGCAATAAGGTCTCCCATGAGCACCCTCCTCTTCCCCAGATTAAACAGTCTCAGTTCCCTCAGCCACTCCCCATAAGACTTGTGCTCCAGATCCCTCAACAGTTTCATTGCCCTTCTCTGGATGCACTCCAGGGCCTTGATGTCTTTTTTGTAGTGAGGGGCCCCAGAATAAACACAGTACTTGAAGTGTGGCCTCACCAGAACTGTCCCCCTGTACTCAATTAACCCCCTAGTCCTACTGACTACACTGTTTCTTACACAAGCCAGGATCCCCTTGGCACACTGCTGGTTCATGTTTAGCCAAGCACTGATCAATACTCATGAAAAACACATAGGAGAAAATATAGCGGACATAGAGGATAAACAAAACTGAAATGCTTTTCTCATGTTATGATGACATTCATAATGCTATGCAATACTTTCAGGCAGAAGTGTTTTTTTTTGTCTGAAAGACTCTTCCTGTGTTGAGTACTAATTTTTCCATTCAAAGTATCTTTGCTTTGACAGCCCACAAACTAAATGTTTAATTTGTTACTCAAATCAAAAAAAAAAACAAAGCTACAAATCAATATAACGATATGACACAACATTACCTACCTTTGTATCATCCAAACTTCATACATACAGTTTGCTGCTGTAACAATTTAAGATGTGTTTGGGAAGCATCGTGTTGTTCAGAAATACAAGATCTCATCACTTCATTTTAAAAACCAAAAGAAGCACAAGTTGCTATTTTCTGAGATGGAACAGAAAAATTAAACCTCTCTCAAGCATGTTAGAACACACATATGATTCTCATACCCACATTTAGTGAACATTACAAAGAATAGCCTGAAACAAAAATCAAAGTTGTCCATTTCCATCATCAGGAAGTGCCAGTATCTGAGAGTATAAAACAAATACAGCATGCTGTAGGAAAGAAATGACTTTCAGCCAGGAGAAGAAACAAAGAATGATCACAGAACTAGTGTGTTAGAAAAGAAAGAAGTATACAGGGAAGCAGAGCAGGAATAAACTCAGCCTACAAATTGTATCAAGTTCATTAACAGAGCAAGTGAAACAAAGTTCAAGGAAATATTTTTAGTCATTTGCTTTTAGTTAGAGCCTTATCCAACTCTGCTCTGCTGGTTGAAGGACACACACCATACCACATCAATTCAATTCTGGCATATGATCAGTCAAATAGGAAGACGGCCACAACTGGAAAAAAATCTTGTCATCAGTTCTGTTAGCCAACGCACTAATTGGAAGTATTCTGGGAAGAGGGGTTTGAGGTTTTTGGTGTTTTTTTTTTTTTGCAATAGTTTGGGAAGAAAAATGCTAATATAGTCCTCAAGTGCAATACTAGCAGTCAGGAAACAAAGCCCTCTGATGGGTGGAGGAAACTGTAACCGTGCCACCTGTGGGCAAACTATTCCAAGTTATAGCCCTAGGAAGTGTTTCAGCACTGCAAGAAGCTTCTCTGGCCTCTCTAAATTCCTGAGCACGAAATTCAGTCTTCTAACCAATATGGATTTTGACAAACAGTCCTTCAGCAATGTGTCACACTAAATAAATGACTGCACAAATATCTGCACTTGCTTAATAAAGGTAAAAGTTTACAAGTAACATACTGAAACATTTATTTATACTGCACAAACACAGTTATAACTGTACTCGTTGTTACTCCCAGTTACTCCCCACTACAACTACACTTCCACAGAGGTCAGAGACAGAAGTCGCTACCATGTCATATTTATCAATGTCACTGGAATGCTAAAAAAATAGAAAACCATCTTCAGAAGACTACTGTTAATGACAGGTAAATTCACCTTCTAAGAAAACACACAGTTTTAAGTATGTACCATACAGCCTTTTAATTAGAAGAGACTGAAAATGTAAAATTAAGTTATAAAGAAATAGCCTCGCAATTCACTCAAAAAAAATCAACTCTTCAGAAGAAAATAACATTACCATGAGAAGTAATACAGAAGCATCTAATAGATCAACAGTTCTCCTAGGTAAGTGTACTGATAATCTAAGTTATTGAAGCTAAAAAAAAAACCCACACAAATCCATTCTACAGAATTTATCACTGTAGAATTCACACTGGACAGGCTTTTTTTTCTCTAAAATACATAATTACATCTCTATTGAAAATAGGAGTTCACAAAATTTAAGTACATATTCACTGATAATTCAGTCTTGAGAGACAGATGTTTCAACTTACTTGATTGAGTTTCTGAAGTGGTCTTCAGCTGGATTTTTTACTGTACAACTGTTCAGCAACCACAAATCTGCTTCAGCAGAGTTATCTAGAAGATAAATAAAAGACAGAAATGTATTAAGAAATATCACTCAATTCCTACTTTATATCATATAAAAAATACTTCGCAGCAATCAATAAATTGGCTATTCACAAAATCATTAACATTTGAAACATTACTCTATTTTATAGATTTTTGCTTAGTTGGGTTTTCTTACTTGTTTGTTTTAAGAGCACTTCCATTAGCACTTTTTTTTTTTGTTGAGGAACAGTAAACAGCTATCCCAGTATTACATGAGATGCCAGTAGGTTGCACATCATCAAAAAATAAAGAAAAAATGCGTTATCCCTGGCCTACAAAATTGCACAAAGACGCTTTCTGAAAATCAAGTAAGTGGTGAAGAAAAGCAGGTTTCATTAACAAAACAGAATAACTGTCTCCACTCTATTTTAATTATTAATACGAGAGAGAATCAGAACACACAAAGCATGAATCTCCACTAAAGAGAAAAGCCCAAGTAGTTAATCGGGAAGGAAATATGCTTATTTCTAGTTCATATATCTTGGTTGTGGTATAACTATAGCTAAGTTATATTTAGACAGAAGATATTCATGCAATGAGTATCTGCATTCACTCAGATAAGCATATAAGCTTCCAGAACCAAACCTTTCTCTATGTCCACAATCTACTGACATCTGAATACATTAACAGAACTGAACTACACCATCACCTGCAGAAACACATACAAACTCTAATCCTGTAAAAACATTCCTATCATACAGAATTCCTAAAACAGTTATCTTTCTTGAAAAGACAGAATATCAAAGTAAAGGAATGAAGTTAATCCATCTCAAATACTCAAGCGCTCTAAGTATTGATCAGAACAGTTTACATCCCCTTGGATAGAAAAATTTGTGTCACACTTGACACTACTCAAAATATCTTGGGTACTGAGGTATTTTTAAATAATGTAAGTCAATGAAACATGAACAGAGTGAAAACACCAACCACTTTCAGGGTGCCTTATCTGAACTGACATCAAAAGTCGAAGAAAGTTTGTAATGATTTAAGCATGTTTAGAAATGCTCTCGTCAAGGATGTATTGGTATACAATGAACATCTTTCAACCACACCATACTTTTGACTGCAAACACTAAAAAAGAAAAATCTTTCTATCTGTCTCTACCAACTTTGTTTCCACAGAAACAATGCTTTTCAATTAACTATCGGTCACCTAACCAAGGAAGCAGGTAAAATGAAACTAATACACAAAATAACAACTGAAAAATATGTTCACATTAAACATGGTAAAATATTCAGAAGTTTGTGGGGGTTTTTTATATTATTTTTGTTGATAAAGATTACACTTATCAAACATTGGCCTCTTCTACAACAGGTCAAAGGCTATGAAGGAGTCATCAAAAATAACATTTAGACCTCCTGCTATTTTAAGCATAAAGCAAACATACCAATATCTGTCTCCAATTTCAGTGTGCACCGATGTCAAAACAAAAAGTCAAAGACTCTCTCTCTCAACCCAGTTAGCATGAAAACAATTCAGTGTTTCTATACTACTGAAATTACCATCACTGTTAGAAATATAAATATCAGATTAGAAAAAAATGGGAACGATGTACAGAAAGCAAGGAAAAGCATCATTTCAAAATCAGAAAAAGGGTGAACTCTTGGCCTAATCAAATTCACCAAGTATAAAAACAGACACTTCTTTAAAACAAGATCTTCCAGTAACATCGTCAAACCTTTGTACTTCTTATTTTCAGCATAAAATGTTTATAAATTCAACAGCCCACCATGATGCACCCACCTGCCAATCACAAGAGTTCCACGTAATAAAAAGGCCGTGAACACATTTAACAAGAGTTTCAGCAGTAAAAACATATCACTGTAAACCATTAAGAAGTTTCAAGCCACAGAGATGTCCTTATTTACAAGGCAGATGCTGTAACGCATGAAACACTTGCTTTCAGTTTCTCCCTGTACCATGGTCTTCACATGCAGAGCCTCTGTGGAAAGGAACTGACAGTCTAACAATCACACCTTTCCACTAAAGCTAGCACAACCTTTATTTGAAATCGTATAGGGAGTACACATTTAAGTTTAGTAAGCCTTTCCATACTAACTCAATAGGAACCACTCCACACAATGCATTGCGTTCCATGCTACGAATATATTAACTGGGAGTCTACAGGACAACAACTGCAATACCTGCACACACTTTACACAAAGAAAAAGCCTCTCAAATTCATTCAGATCTCTTTCTTCATAGGTCTTAGTCCTCCACAGAATAGAGAGTGAAGAATAAAATCTTCTGCAGAAAAGAATCTCTTCAGCAGTTCAGGTAAACTGTAGTCTCAAAAATCTACATATCTGAAAACCATTTAAGAGAAAAAGAAGTGTAGCAGAAGCTTGTCCTCTCTTTTCAGTAGTAATATTTCATTTCATTTAGCTTTTCAGTTTCTGTCTTTGCTTTTCTTTAATCTCTTATTAACTCTCTCATAAGATCATTTGCATTAATTTATATAAAAAATTAATCACATTAAGAAATTTATCTACTAATGAAAGTTCATATCATAACTTCAAAACCATAGCTCAACATTCTGAGTTCTCTCCTGCGCTATTTATATGCAAATTTGGTCTAGATTAAATTTTGCATTTTCTCAATCAAATTTCTGTTTCAAAACATTTTTTACAAACAGCACATTTTTGCATCAGGTTGCAGAAAAACACACTAGTTCAGATTGCAGGAGCACTTCTTGCTTTCAGAACGTTTGATGCACTAAACGCAAGCAAGACTTTGATGGATACGTTAAAAAAAACAGTAAAACACCAGTTCAAACAGATGTACATATGAGTCACCATGGAGTTTAATAAACACTAAATACTGAACAACAGTGGGAACAAGACTTTCTAAAAGCAGTGTTCTGACATGACTAGTCACCAGGGTTCAGTGCAGACGAAGTAAAATAGCTTTGACAAACAGCTCAGGCTTCTAAATACGTAAATAGGCAGGATCAGAAAGACCTGAGGCTTCTGTGTATGCTTAAAGACAAAGGATGTGAACTATTTTAGGTCTGGATGATAAACGCTGCATGAATATAGTGCTGCGCCTACTAAGGCAGACCATGCAACAAGATTCCTTGGAAAGTCTCCTTCCTGCTAATCTTATGCATTCTAGCACACACCTTGTCAGACTCCAGTGGAGCAGGGACTCGTTCATTCAGCATGTTGATGCTCATCTCCTCAGCACCAGCATTAGAAAAAATTGCAGTGAAGAACAGAGGTTTGTGTTTGGGAATTCTCACAGCTCTTACTAAGGAGGGCAATCTAACATTTACAGAAGGTTTTACTAGCAAGCCATACAGACTGTGACAGATAAAACTGAAGCAAGAACCATATGCAGCACAGTGAACACTGATTATGTTAGTGAATATAAGACAGATGCCTTTTTCTATACTCTGCAAAAAACTGCCTTTCAACTGAGGGGATCTTTATTTACCTTAACTTTTCTCTATGTTCAGTCTAATGGTACTGTCAAAACAACAGTATTTTGCTGCTCACTGTTTTTTGGTAAGCTACCCAAAAAGACCTCCCTTGAACGTTCAGATGCTTTTTAAAAGTTACATCAACCCACCATTACATTAAATGCTCAGAAACAGGACTCAAAACCACAGCTTTTTTACTTTGTGACATCTTCTCCATGAAAGAAACACTACACTGGAAATAAACCACAAATTCTAACATACTCTCTGCAAAACAACATACACTACAAAGAAATCTAAAGGTCATGGAAACTTCTGAACACCCAACATAATTGGGAATCTCTGGAAAACATGAACTGACTACATTATGCAACACTACCAGGCTAAAACAGCATGAGTCTGAAACACTGTTACACCTACAGAGGAAAACAACATTTGCAATTCTTTTCTAACCAGAGCTTTGGGGTTTGTTTATCATTGTGGAAATCATAAATCAGCAGAATTTCTTAAGACTGCAGTAACATTATCAGCTTTGAAAGTTAAATTGAGTTTGTTTTGCCTCGGTGTTCTAACTTAAGTCTTCTTTCTTTCAGTTTTTACAAAAAACTTCTTGTTGCCTTCCAGTCTTTCCCCTGTCCCCTCCCCAAATTACTCTATTTAAAAATCAAAACACACACAGAGCACTGAAGTAGAAGAAACATGGACACAGAAGTCCTAAAAGAACACCCCTTCTTTACTTCCTTTGGTGTATCACTGCTTCCTGCACTGAAATCACTATGTTCCCATTTTTTGAATCAGCACGCTTACGCTGTCCTGTGTGTTATCACTTTCCAAACAGCTCTGCCTCCTTCCTTTAATCCCCTGCTTGGAATTCTATATTCTAAAGCAAGATCTAGTAATGCTCAAGTTATATACTTGGAGCACGTACTTACAATTGGACTCCATATGAATAATCTCTCCCCCAGATTAGGGGCAGGTTAACTAATGATATCTTAGGTCACCATTCATCAATGGATCTTGATAAGTACTGGTAAAGAATCTCTTTCAAAAATAACACCTCAGAAATGTCATGAGTCATCAGAAACTACGCCTTCCTCTAGGGACCTAAAGTTTGCTTGTTTCTAGACAGTAGGCTTTCTTTGATAGAAGAAAAAAAGACAACAGGGTTGAGAAGAACATCAGAAAACTACTTTTTTTTTTTTTCTTTCCAGACCTTTCCGCAGCACAAAATATTTTGTTACCAGATGCTACTTCTCAGTACCTTGTGCCACACACATATATAATAATCAATTTTTATACATCTTACAGAACAAGTTTTAAACAAGCACTTCCCTTTTCCTTCTTTTTTTTAATGAAAGCTAAAAAGTTTCCAGAAACTTCCAGATGGCACATTTGAGATTTCAGAATCACATTTTCAATTCTGATCTGAGGAGACTTTTCACACATCTACCAGTTACATATAATACTCAGAAAAACACATGCTTAGAGTACAAACTTCGCAGATTGCAAACGTCTTTCAAAACAGTTCCAGTGGTCTCTTATCAGCAGTTTAGGATGCAAAATATAAAAAGGGTCATCTTGATTTCATTATGACTTCTGTTTTCTCATGAACAGAGTATATCAGAAGTTCAGTATAAAATTACTTCCGCACCTGATAAAAAAAATTACAACCTGGTTCACTCTGCAAATACATCATTTAAAGCTCTGCAGAGAAAGGCTAGCTGCTTATCAAGAAAGGTAACAATGACATGTCTATTAAAAAAAAACTCTGTTATCATGCCTCTTACCTTAACTGCAAATATGCAAATTCACTATTTTTAACTCCCATTAACAGGACAGGCTGAGAGAGCTGGGGCTCTTCAGCCTGGAGAAGAGAAGGCTGCGAGGTGACCCAATAGTGCCTTTCAGTATCTAAAGGGAAGCTCCAGGAAAGAAGGGGACAGACTCTTTAGCAGGGTCTATGGTGATAGGACAAGAGGAAATGGTTTCAAACAAAGAGGGAAGATTTAGGTTGGATATAATGAAAAAGTCTTTTACAGTAAGGGTAATGAGGCTCTGAAACAGGTTGCCCAGAGATGTGGTAGAAGCCTTGTCCCTGGAGACATTCAAGGTCAAGCTGGACCAGACTCAAAGCACCTGATGAAGCTGTGGATGTCCCAGTTCACTGCAGGGGAATAGGACTAGATAACCTTTAAAGGTCCCTTCCAACTCTAAGGATTCTATGATTCTACAAACATTTCCAGTACTGAACAAAATGTTACTATTTTACTTTAACTAGGACTTTAAAATACAATAGCTGAATATCTGAACTAACATTTTAATATACATAAAAAAAACAGACAATCTGAATTTCAGAATGTGCACATCAGTGAAATCCTTCAGGTCTGGTACAGGCATAATGAACACAGCACAAAAGAAAAGTCACGTGAAAGAACAAATTTTATTCCCAAAACACCAACTAATAAAAAGCTTACATTCCTGTAACTATCAGTAGCTTATTGTCTCCTTTTACATTAGAATCTTAAAGTAATTCATTCTCTGAACACCTTTCTTGCCCATCTTAGGCATGGCATAAGATGCAGTCTGGGCTTCAGATGATCCTTGGAGTAAGCCACCTTTTTCTCTAACTTTACTACACCCTTGTGCCAGACATAAAGCTCATCCAACTATGGTCCTGCCTGGAGCAATCCAGAGTTCGCACCATCTCTCTCAGATCAGGTTGTCCAGCCTTAGTGATGCCTCAGCTGCACAAAGTCATGTTTGACAACTGAGTCAGAAATTGAATACTTAAGTATACCTCAAAGCTTTGCTTTTGAACAATGCTAAGAGTCTATTATATAACTTCAATTTCAACTCATCCTCCAATTTTCAGCTGATTATTCTGTCTATTCACTCAGCACAACCAATAGGATTTGACAGATACTTTGCTATTTTATCTGCTCGCACTGATTAAATTTTACATGCATTTATTTTTCCACATACTAAAACAAAGCTTCTTCCATCCTGACACGAGCACACGTCTGTCAGCAATCTTCTTCTCATGACTCTCCATTCAAAATCAAGAAGTCAAAGATCTCTCTATAATGGTGCTTTATGACAAATGTGGAAGAGGTCTGAATTTTAGCCAGTTCCTTCAGGACTTCATCACTTTTCTCAAGATGGATCATCCAACTACTCCTTGAAGAAAATGAGACCATAAAAAAAAGGAGGAGAAATCTCAACGCACTACAGGAGTCAACTGCTGCTTTCCACAGAGATCATTTCACTGAAGACTCAAGACTGCTGTTAACAGTTTAAATGTGGAAAGCATCACTGATTGATTCATCAGTCTCTCAGAGAAATTCCTACTACCCTAGAAACAAGTCCAAGTAATCTGTTTTAGCCAGGCTACTTTACAGTGACATACAAGTAACTCCAGTAACTCATTATGATGATTAATAAGGGTAGAAATTTTCCTTTAGACAGAATTTGGAAAAATTCCATTAACTCCTCATCCTCTAACTCTTAAGTCTACTTTATCTTCCAAAAACAGTACATGAAATATTTGTACTTGCTATGTACAGCTTCATAAGCAAAAGTTATTCAAATTAACATATACAAATTAATTGTTTCTATCTTACTCACTAACAGTATGGAGTTAATCATCACCAACAGAAACAATACAGGCAATTCTTGTACAATAACGGGCAACTTAAGTTTTAAAGCACATTGCAAACATTAACTAATTTACTTTCAGCACCCATACAGTGAACATGCACCCATTCCTATATAGGTTCCACTATCTTATAAATGCAGTAAAGATGTTTAAGAGCTGTAAGGGCCCAGAGAGAGATCATCCTGGACAACTCACTTGGAAGCTAAATTATGGTGACAACATCAAATGATCGATTAAAAGTTTTACTGCTGAAGTTATCCAGGCAGAATCTATTTAAACATTTTTACCTGTAACAAGCTTAGCAGCACCTAACATATGAGAAAAGAGAGAAGAAAATAAACAAAGATGGAAGAAGAGAGGTAAAGGAAAGTCCGAACCCTCACTCTGGGTTCCAACGTCTCTGGACCAGTTCCTTTGGCAAGTGGGTGCACATTCAGCTCTTTGGGTTTGTGCCTTTTATAGTCTAGTCCTTGTCTGTCAATGACACCAGTCATGCCCTTTGAGGCCAGTGTCACATCTGCTTGGTCTGTTGTTCCAGGACTCTCTAGAAGGGGGCTGGGGGGAACTCCCCCCCTATTGAAATGATTTGGCACCGCACTGCGCCCTCCCCATGCCCCAGTTTCAGCCCAGGTAGGGTTAATAGCGCACCCTTGTTTGGTCATTGCTGAGTGAGGGTTGTGTGCCCAGGCCCAAGTTGGGCCTGGCAGCTCTGCTGGGAGAGTTGTCACCATGATGGTGTGGGGCAGAGGCAGGGCAGGCCACACTGCAAGCTGTGCTGAGCCACAGTTTGGACATTGCTGGAGTATGTAAATATACACAAGCTACTTCAGTCTGTTATTTAGAAATCAGATCAGCAACAGCCAATTTTTCATAAGTTAAGATACCCGTGAAAATCAGCCCTTCAGTAATTTAGGTGGCATAGTAAATGAGAACAAAACACTAAACTTAACCTGCTGTTCAATAATTTATATGAGACAAGTAAAAAAAAAAAATAGAATAGTTCCACTTTCCTCCCTACGAGTACTAAAACACAGCTCTTACAGATGTATGATCAACCTGCCACAGAATCTATTGAAACTTTACCAGGTTAAACACCTGCCTTCCTTAGCATCAGGGTAGGTGATGTATGATCTGCAGAAGAATCTCTCCCTTTAACAGGGCAAATGTTTCTCATCTTCAGTACATTTTAGAACAGTAGTTCAGAACACTCCACCTGCTTATCTATTGTCTTCAAAAAAAGCTTGCTGAGTAAAAGCAATTAAGACAATTTTACTATATTTTACAGATCAGAATTTCTAACCAATTGGTAGAATGTATGTAATGTGCAAGACAAAAAGTCAGAAATATTCTCTTAAGTATTCTGAAATATGACATACTTTAAGATACAAAAAACTGCACTACACTGAAATGGAAGGAGCTAATTTCATACACTGACAGTAAAGCCACAGGTGAACAAAAAAGAAAATGCTTTTCTGTACACACTACACGATCCCATACAAATGGGAATGCCATTTTAATCTCCCTTGGGTGGAGTAATGCCATGACAAGCCACACATAAACAAAAGCTGCTATCCACAGAGTTAATTACATGTTAATGGCTCTCCCCCATTCTGTCTGTTCCACCCAAAAGAAAAAATAAATTGAGGGCTATCTTATCATGGATCAAGGTGCACCACAACCTGCTGGCTTAGGCACAGCAGACAGAAACCAAAGGTCTTCATCACATACACCGGCAGCACTTCAGAACCACGGAATCATAGAAAGGTTTGGTTAAAAGAGGGGAGATTTAATTTCTTCCTAAACCCAATTTATTTTTTTTTTTTTAGTGGTGAGGCACTGGAACAGACTGCCCAGAGAAGCTGTGGATGCCCCATCCTTGGCGGAGTTCAAGGCCAGATTGGATGGGGCCCTAGACAGTCTGATCTAGTGGATAGCAACCCTGCCCACAGCAGGACAGCTGAAACTTGAAGGTCCCTTTCAACCCATATCATTCTGTGATTCTATGATAAATCACCCCTTTTAATTCAGAGCTGTTGCTCCATGTCCCATCACCACACTCCCTGACAGAGAGCCCCTCTCCAGCTTTCAGATTGTTCCTCCTCCCTTGCTTCCCTGAAGCCTTCTGTTCTCCAGGCTGAACAAGCCCAGCACTCTCAGCCTTTTTTCACAAGAGAGGTGTTCTAGCCCTCTGACCATCCTTTTGGCCCTCCTCCTCTGGATTTGCTCCAACAGATTCACATTCTTTAATTACAGGACTGTTAAGCCTGGAGGAGGCTCAGAGGAACTCAATGTGTATAAATACTTTAAAGGTTGCAATAAAGCAATGACACAATGAAGCCAGACTCTTTTTCAGAGGTGCCCAGTGCCAGGACAAGAGGCAGTGTGAATAAACTGCAATACTGGAGGTTTCCTCTGAGCACCAGGAAACATTTCTGTGCTGTGCAGGCGATGGAGCACTGGCACAGGCTGCCCAGAGAGGCTGTGGAGTCTCCTCCTTTGTGATTTCCAAAAGCCACCTGGAAATGGGCCTGGGCACACTGCTGTGTGGGTACCCCTGCTAGAACCAGGATGCACCAGGTAGGACCAGGTGGACACAGAGGGCCCTGCCCACCTAAACCATCCTGTGGTTCTGTAATTATCTACTTGGTAAAGCCTATTCTAAGCCCACACAAATGATAAGCAGTTACAACAGATGGAAGCCCGAAGCAGTGAAGCACAAGGTTTTCAAGTTCAGAAAATTCTCACATTAGATTCTTTGCTCTCCAGATAAATTAGACCACAAACGTGTAATTTTAAAAACACTTCATTACCTAAGATCTAGTTTATATTATATTTGAAATGACACAGCTTTACTCCACAGATTTCATACTTTTTCTCTACAACTATTCTGTATAAATTGGCCTGTGGCAATTAACTTCCTCACTTCTGCAACTTCCTAATCCCCACGAATTTATATTCAATTTCACAACAGCCAAGATTACAGTTTTGCCGTGGTCTGCAAATTAAAGCTAAATTTTATTCCCATATCTGTTTCACAATCTTTTTTCTCTAAATTCTAACTGCATTAAGTTGTACCTAGAAGCAATATATTGATTTCAAACGTCTTGCTTCTACTTATTTCTCCTGATACCTAATACCACAGGGAATATGGATTCAATTTCCATCTATCACTTTTAAGAGTTAAAATATATAAGGTATTTGAGCCAGATATGTTCAAACACTTATTAAATTGTAGCTTCCAGGTATTTATTGACTTTCTCAGAACTATGTTCACACCTCATCTATCCATTACTTTATCAGTTTTCTGAAAAGCTGGAGATATGGGCTTAAGGTACCATACCCAGCAGCCATATAAGCCTTTTCTGTGTGTGGTTAATTCCCACTCATCATCTCCAGTCCAGATTATCAACAGAATTTAGTGCTTCTGAAAGCTCCAGACTGAACACACGGGAAATTAAAGCTTATTGTTTATATACAACAGACAGACACAGGGCAGGAATTAGCAGTGCAAGCTTCTTCACAAAATCCCACAAACATTTTATTACAGGTGGCCTACAAAACATCCATGATAAAACAGTTCCACACATCTATTCTTTGTCCGGGGTGGGAAGGAAGCCTACTCATGGGAGATGAGCAAAGACGCAGTGGGAAAGAAAAACAAAGGTCACACAGACAAGATGTGAAAAGCTGCATTCCAGTCCCATATGCCCCTCCTGCACTCTCTATGCATTACTCACACTGAACAGACACACCAACCTATACAGTTGTTAGGGTACTTAGGAGCCCATCTGCAGCCTCTAGCCATTCATTCAGTTTCTCCAACACTGTATCTGCCTCTGTGTAACTGAAGTGTCCAACAGCCTCTAACTAAACAGGTGTGGACAGAAGAAAACCAAAACACTTCTTGCTCAAAGCAGTTCCTTAAGAGGTCAAGCACTTCTATAACACAACATAAGTATCCATCAAAGCCTCACACTCATGGTTTCTCTGCCCTGTCTCTTCCTGATTTTTGATTGCAAGTCTTGTGAGAAAACCAGCTTTGTTAGGCTCTTCCATCACTTGCATGCAAAAAAAAAAAAAAAAAAAAGCCAAGAAGATATACTTTAGTACCAGTAAGGCTGCATACAATGACAAGCCTATTTTGAAGCTTTCAGCAGCGTTTACAACTTGCCAATTGTTTGGAGCATGCCAGTTATGCACAGGGAATCGACTGTGGTTTTGTGGCTTCAAAGTGGTACAATTTTCACCAAGCACAAACTGGTCGAATACTAGTTTGAGGCACCAAGCACATATTATTTGATGGATCAGCAGCTCCCAAAATTAAAGAGACAATCAGACAAACAAGAGAACATATCTGTGAGGATTCGCTTTCATCTTATTTGGAAGCAGCAACTCAAGATTTCAGGCGCTGTCTTTATGCAAAGTCACAAGAAGTGATGTTCCAATATTATGCTGTGCTTCCAGCGTGCACAGTGCTGTCTAGCTGTTTTCCATTTCCTCTAAGGGAAAGGTAGGAGATCCGGTGCAAGAGTCCTACAGGCCAATGATACAAGCAAAAATGTTTTGGGTCATCTTATCCCCTTGCCAGGCTCCATACTGAGATGGCAGGGTTTACCTCAATCTTTCTTATTCTGGAATGCCAGCTGAAGAATAGCAACAGAAAGCTTCCATCTTATTACGTAGCTCAAATTGATTTGGTTGATTCACTGTTCTCTGCTCTGTTACAATTGCAAATAAATTCATACTGCATTCACATTCTGAGTAGCCAGAAAATTTCCAGAAGCCATTTTCACCTTTCATCTTTACTAACTTGAATACTTCACTTTCTTAATTTTATGACTTCAGTAAGCCTGTAACTACTCAAACTTTTTCTAGTCTATTTTATTTTCCACTTCGATAGCTTAAGATTATTCTGTTACCTCCCAGGATCACAATCACACCTCATATATTTATAACTTACAACTTAACTGTCCTTTCAGTTGTTTTCATTTAGCACATATTCTGTAATTTACCTTTTCTTTTGCTCTCAAACATTTATTTTTTTTTTTTAATCAAGTCCCTGCAAGTCGCACACACACCCTAGCAGATCTGGCACATTATCCAGGCAAATATTCATCAGTGAAATTGTCTGAAACCCCTCATGGTAAACATTAAATAAAATTTATTAAAAAAAAAAACACCACTTTTTATAATCTTCACACACAATAACAAAAATGCTTTTGGTCATTACCAGCCTTTGCTACAGGATAACAACTGCTTCCAGTAGAAGACGACAGAAGCTGTTTCTGTTATCCTACCTTCATTCTTTTTGACGTTCCTGAAGAGAAAAGGCCTAAATTAATGAATAAAAGATTGCTAGGTATAAAGGTAAGCGGCACACAGGCAATAGAGTACAGCAAGAGGTCCATGACGAAATGGAAAGACTAGCTACTATCAATTCATAAAGTTACTTATTCTCTTTTGATTGACCTTGAAACAACCCAAAGAAAGTCATACATCCTACAGGTGCAATAACAGATCTCTCCAGGTCAGGAGAAAGAAGTCTGGAAGTGACGTGATGTCAGGATGTGTTCAATACGATACATAAACACAGGTATCAACACAGCCTTAGGGTCATCAACACAGCTGTGATCTTTCTGAAATCAATTATAGGCTGAATTAGGAGCCATATCTTAACAACAAGGAAGTACCTGGTTCTTCTGTTACAAGTTATCATTTCAGGTTCATCCACAAATTGAAACTCTATAAAGCACAAAGGCTAACTGCCACAGCAAAAGGTTTGACCCTTTGCATTCAACTCATTTAACCCTCTTATGGAAAATAAGCGACTGCTATAAAACTACTAAAATCTAGCAACTACTGTTCTAACCATGAAAAAGTAAAGGCTATGGTATTGTGTTGTATTTTTTTTTTCTCCAAGGTGAACACAGAATAAAGTAAATGCTTATATAAACAGAATTTAAAAATAAATTTCTTTCAAGTGTCAGACAGGAGAAACCTCACATCATCTTCTACTTTATCTCAGATACATAAAAATTCTGTAACGTGAAAAACCCCTAAGAGTACCACAGCATTTCATTTGACAGCAAGCAATCTGGGAAACAGTACTTTCAAATAGACAGAGTTAAGATAATGCTCCTAGCTGAGGAATCTCAAAGGTAACAGTGTACAAACAATTCATTCAGAACAACACAGAAGCACCTTCAAATACAGTGAGGAGTCTTTCACTGATAAATATTTATAATCAGTTTTAGTAATCTATTTCACAAACCAAATAAATAGTACAAGCACTGAATTCCACAGTTAAAACGGATACCACAAGGGAGAAAAAGTATAGATGCATATAGATAGTAGTACAGAAGAGGTAGCTGAGATGAAGAGGGGAACAAACGTAGTATAGCAATAAATAGACTCAGAATAAAATTCAGAAAATAAAAGTCAAAGAAATTCCTACCACCCTAGGACAATTTCCAATAGCACTGTTTTGGCTTTCAGAAAGTATTTATTACATCCCAGACGTAACCTGTCAAAGTTTATTGCAAATTCAAGAGATTTTTCATCACACACACAAAAAAATAAATTGAAAACCCTTAGCTTATATCAAGCATGGATTTAAAAAAATTAGATCTGTATTCCAACCAATGTTAACATTATATACAAAAAAAAAAAACAACCAGATACCATAGCATCGCATTTGTACAGACTTTTAGTGACTATCAATGATCACCAGGCCTTGATAAAACATCCAAAGTATTTTCTATTAATCATTTGGCATTTCAACCGTGGGAGGTGACTTTAAACAGATATATTTTGCTGAAACCACTACTAGCTGTAAATTACTAAGGCATTTATTTCACTGCAGGGGTTTCTGTAATTAGCACATCAAAAGTTCCATTATCAGGTGCACTACTTGAAGTCCATCTGCTTTCAGCATCTGCAGCTCAGAAGAAACTGAGGCACCCCCAGCATGTCACCATGAAACCACTTTCAGCTCTGAGAATGCTATCAGACTGAGAACTTCTAGTGCAAGCTCTGCATCCAACACTCAGACCTCTGTAGCCACACTGTCACCCCCAAAATGCTGCAGATCTGCAACTACCCCAAACGTGGCAGGCTCAGGTCTTCTGACTGTCCAGTCTGCTGGCACACCCTGTCTACCTCACCAGTGGACAAGTGAAGCCACCGGCTGGCCCCAAATCCAGAAACCCTGCACAACCTGGCACCGTCCCTGCAGCAGGGCCAGCTAAAGGAAGTATTGGGAACCCTATCCAGACAAATGAGAACAACTCATAAGCTCGTGCAGAAGCTGCAAGTCCCACGTAATTTGTTATTTCAGATTCACCTCCTAGTAATATTTTGTAAACAATGGTGCTGTCTTAAACTTCTGCTTTCACTTGCAGGAAAAAGAAATGAAAGTAGAGATTTTGCCCCAAACCAAGGAGATTTTATTTTTTTTAAACCTTTCTTACAATCAGGAAATGATGTACAGCAAATCCACTTGGAAGTTAGCACAGGGCTACAAACTTGTTTTAGAAAAATACTGTACTTTTCTCTAAAATGAATTGAATTTTCATTGTTCATGCCGAGAAGTGTTGTGTCCCATTCTGTATCAACCTTAAAATTGAAACAGATAAAACAAAGTAATTACTAGATCGCTGTATCCGGTTTTCACTTGCACACACAGTCCAAAATTCCCAATAAACATGATTACTTACACCCATCAAGTACAACTAAATCCTTGGACAAAAGCAAACACCAAAGATAACAGGCATCGTTACCAAAAATGTCCTGCCTCAAAGCACATAAATTATTCATAAGTTAATCTCCATGTTTTGAAATAGAAACAAAATCATTCTACAACAGATAGACATGAGAGTTTTTCCCAACACTGTCTAAAAATCTTAAATCAAGTATTTGCAGTTCCTAACAGACTTAAGACTCTCAAGGCTGAATGGAATATGCTTTTGCGTCTCAATTTTTGCTGAGCAACTTGAGTTCCATGACTGCACTCAGTTTCAAAAGAAGTCTTCATTAATCAAGATTCTCAACACTGTCTAATAATTTGTCATGACTTCCTCTTTCTATTCTCCATTCTTTTTTTGAAGTATAATTTATTTTTCCACCACTTACACAGCATATTAAAGGTAGAGCTTTACTACGTATAATAAAGTAAACAGTTAATTCATTTTTCCCTGATTTAGTGATGTACAGCATTTCTTGCAGTCCCATAGAGTAATTTTAAAATACGGATGTGCCTCTTCTGCACTTTTAAACATTACTTCCAGATGCTTAATGGCTAATGAAAAGATGTAGCTGTTTTATGAAGTTTATGGAAGGCCTCTATTGTTTCAGGCAGACAATGTTAAGAAATGTTAACAATACTTTACTCAAAACGTTACAGCACATGCTAAACAGATACAGATCTTTCATACTTAAAGAGTCAAATTAGGTATGAACAAAACTGTACCAAAAGCATGTAAGGCAAGCAAAGACAACACCAAAAGCTTCTTAGTTTTCACAGGGTCCCAGCTTGATATCAAAAGGAAAGAGACAGTTTCACACCTTGCTTTGAACACATTCAAAAAACAAAAAAGGGTACACTTTCATCATAATATTATTATTCAAAATAAAATCTACACAGAAAGAATGATTTTAAAAGATGCCCTTCAAATAAATAAATAAGCATGGTTACTGACCTATCCATTTGAAACAGCTAATGACTAGTGAACTAGATAACTGAGTGGTAAAATTAGTCAATGAAATACATTTACTAGAGGAAGTTAAGGCATTAAACAACTTCATTGTCACATATGAGTCTTTGGAGAAATATGAAAGAAAGGTTTGCTAGTAAACTGAAAACCCTTGAAATCTCAGTAAAACACAGGTACTTTGTACATCACACACAGTTTCACAGGAAGATTCATGTTTCAACAGTGCACATCAGTGGTCTCTGCTATACTACAGCATAAAATTTTACCTTTACTATTACCACAAACACAAAAGAATTTACTACACTACTTTCAAGCAGCTGTATATTTAATAATGCCTTTGAAAAAAAACAGTGTATACTGTGCTCCTTCAAAAAGTCACAATCTGTCATATTTTTATTACTTCATTTGAATGATAATGCTGAAAATAATACGCTACCGTAGTTTTCCCTCTGCTTCTGCTTCCCTGTTTATTCGGTAATTATATGTACAATATCATATTTCTTCACATGAATATATTAAGAAAATGTTATTAGCTAAAGATATCTTAGTCAGAACTTCTTTGACAGTTGCTGCCTATATATATAAAATGAAATTACATAAAATTAAAACAAGACTCTGAAGTTTAACTCCACTATGAGCAGTAAGATTTCCCTCAGTGATTTTTTCTTTAAATTTCCACACAGATATTGAAACTGCATTTAAAGAAAAAGCCTTCTTTAATCCTGTGTTACTTTTATACTTGTACTACAAAAACAGAGAGGATTACTGACCCAAGTATTCTCTTCAGTTTGCTTTATACTGTTTTCTGATAGATAAATGAACACTGAGAAACTGGTCGCTCGTCAAGGAGGAAGTCTTAAAGGCTATGCCCCTGTGCTGCAAGATGAGGGGACAAAGACTGGTGTGGATGAACAGGGAGCTTTTCCTGAGGCTCCAGGAGAGAAAGAGAATCTACATCCTGGGGAAGAGAGACAGGCAACTCAGGGGGAGTACAAAGAAGTTGTTAGGATATGCAGGAAAAAAATTAGGAAGGCAAAAGCCCAGCCTGAACTCAATTTGGCTGCTGGGGTAAAAGAGAACAAAACTTTTTTTCCAAATGTACTAACAGTAAGAGGAGAGCTAAGGAGAATCTCCATCCTTTACCAGATGTGGCAGTGAATGTGACCACTGAGGATAAGAAAAAGGCTGAGGTTCTCAATGCCTTCTTTACATCTGTCTTTAATAGTCAGACAGAACAGTTATCCTCAGGGTACCTTATCCCCTGGACCTGGAAGTCTCAGATGGGGAGCAGAATAAAACCCTCACAATTCAGGTGGAAATGTTCAGAGACCTTGTCAATGGTTTAAGGGCTGGTTCGGCCCGATTCCATGACAAAGGGGGTGAGGAGACCCACAGGCCCACAGCCCGGGAAAGGGGAGGGGGAAAAGGAAAAAAAGAAAAAAGAAAAAAAAAAGAGAGATGGGCCTGAAAACAAAACAGTGGCAACGATCTGAGGAGGAAAGGTGATTTACTGAAAAAGA
>JANHGO010000468.1:0-40760 GCA_024606505.1 Aquila spilogaster
CATAAAGTTGTTTTTAGCTGCCAGTCTGTGAGAGAAGCTGCCAAAAGCAGCTGTATTTAATTTTATTAAAATCAAACCTTCCCTCCGTACGTACTAATACGTTTAACTTCCACTTCTTCTATGAGGAATCCCTCCACAGATGGGGGCTCTGTTAAGGTAACAAGAGAAAGTAGCTAAAAGTTCTAATTCCTCCCAAAAGAAAACCTCAGTATCTACTGCCTTATTAGTTAATAGCTGACTGAAATACAATATTTTAATTGCTACGCTGTATAATGCTGAGCAAAGATCGGTGGAGGTGTATACGGTATATTTATACACGCGGTTATCATCTGTGTAGGTGCTCATGCCATGAACATTCAGGATCCAGTAAGTAAAGGAAGTTTTGTTTAAGCAAACCCTGTCCCCCCCAACGTTTTGCTCCGTAAATATTATCATGTAACTTTCACGGTCATCCTCTCCTCTGCAAAAAGAGAAGTTTTACCTGCTTATCTTCCCTGTATTTAATGTCTGATGGATCCCCAAACTGAGCCACACTTTACCTTTTCCTGTCAGACAGAGGCCTGTAACGTCGCACATAAGCAAAGGTATTTGGTAACTGCTGCTTTTCTTCCTTGACAAAGAGCCAGAGCAGATGGTGCTGGCTCTAAACCTGCCCTCTGTATGGCAGAATTCAGCTCCATTCCTGCACTTACGCCTGTGCAGTTTCTGAAGGAAACACCAACTCTCCACTACTACGGCTCCACAAACCAGTTCTCAAAATGGATGCATAAACTGAGATCTTCCGTCCCTATCTTCGAAACCACGGTATAAAGAATTGACGTGGTACTGACAAATCCATAGGACGTACAAACAAACTGTTTTGCCGTACACACACAGCAGCTCAGAAGGCAGAACCAGATCAGCACTCTGTGAGCAGGCGCCTAACGAGAGCCAGCAGCACGCGTGCTCTGTGCTGAACCCATGCTCTGCACACCCGGAACCTGCCCCACTTCCAAAGGTTTAGTCCGTGTTATTACAAATATAAACCCCTCAGCACGAGCTGACGCCTCATCCCAGACTTCTCCTCACCATGACTCAATTTAAGCTTATGGAGGGAAGAACTTCTATTGCACATTTAAGGCAAGAGCTGCAGGATGGATGAATCTGCACAGGTCTCAGACAGAGCAGGGGGGAGATCTGTGCCCGCTCTGCAGCCCTCGCTTCCCATGCTGAGAGCTGTCTGCTGCATCCGCTCTGTCTGTCCGCGTCTGTTTACTGAAGGATATTCTAAAGTGGGCCAGGAGATGAAATGTGGATAATATTTGTTTAACTGTGTCCCATCCTCCCCCCCCCAAAGCCTCTTGGGGTTATGTAAACATGGAGTAGAAGAGCACAATACCATAGGACAGCGCTCCCAGCCCCCTGCTCTGCCAACACACCAACACCCACTGGTCCCTATCACTGCGAGGCCCACCTCACTCTCATTCGCCACAGTAAAATTAAGAAATACACCAAAAAAGAAAACTTGATCCAACGTATATTAACAACCCAACGACTTCAACAGCAAAAAAAGCCACACTGATGCAAACGTGTCTGCTAAGCCACAGCTGGGGGAGGGCTGGATGCATCTGCTCCAGTTTCAATTCTCTCATTCCAGGTTGGTGGGTGGCACGGACGCAGGGACACAGCGTTATTCCAAACGGAGCATCCGGATGAGCTTAAGAACACAGCAAAGCAGCAAAACACAACACACCTCCAGTGCCATGGGTGCGAGGCGGCCCGCCCGGCTGCCACCCCTCAGAGCGGCTCAGCACTGCTCACTGCCAACCATCAGCTCAAAGCGAAGGAGAAACCATCAGAACCAATGCAGTATGGACAGAACCCCCTGGCCCAGCACTCGTCCTGACCCCAGCAGGCAGTGCGAGAACCTCTTCAAACCAGCAAACAACTGGTGACAACTTCGATGTCAACACATCCACACTCGAAACCGACCCCCTACAACGGGTGCTCTGCTTCAGTGACAGATCCCGAGCTCCCGAGAGGTGAAAACGATGGCAGAACAAACGCAGTCTGTCCGTACTGCAGCGCAGTGCCACACACATCAGTCTCTGCCAATGGGTTTATCGGCTTTGTTTGAACACAGCAGCAGCCACAATGGGGAAATACCATCTCTCTGCACGTTTACATTAAATAAAAAGTCGAAATTCAGAAGTTTGTATGGGCTGAAGGCAGGAAAATTAAGGAGTAAAATAGTCAAACCTGTCATCTCCACTGCCATCCTATCATCCGCTGTAAGAAACGTCTGAGGCACTGTCACTGCGGTGTCTCACACGTGTGACACCGACGACAGCAATACCGGCGGAGGAAAAGCAGAGAGGAAAACACAGCAGAGAAAACACAGCCGATCCCGCAGAGATCCGGCACTGAGCGCCACTGCTCCCAGCGCTGCTCCCAGCAGAGAGGGGGACGTTTGGCAGCAGAAACCCAATGTACAGAGCTCTGTGGGATGCTCACATCTGTCGGACTTTTCCTCCGACACAGAGGGAGAATATTAGAACAAAACATCGACTGCTGAATAAACCAAACGGTGCTCTTTGCCAAATGTCTCCACTTCCTAAGCTGGCACCAGGCTCCTTCCCAGCAGCGCTCACTGCCGCGCACCCGCTGCAGCTCGGCCATGGGTTCCAGTGGGAACCCCCGTACCACATGCGGACGGCTGCGGGACCTATAGACCCGGGCACTGCACCAGAGCCCTTCGCTACAGCCAAACCCAGAACGCGGTGACTGGGGAAGGCTGAAATTCAGAGAGAAGTTCAGAGCTGCCCAACAGATCGCCCAGGAAATGACAGAGGGAGCGACACCTCGAGACAAAACACAACGCATCGGGCCAAGGAGATGCACTGCACCTGAAACCCGAGGGTGGAAGGACGCACACCCGCTCTTCACAAGCAGCTGCAGAGGGAAGGCACGCGGCTGCTCCGCTCCTTCTGACTTTTGGTCTCATTGCCGTAACCTGCAGAAATCCACAGCGCTCACACAGACTCTTCCCATCCCCAAAGCAGAAAACATGCAACAAACGAAGAGCAAAGCCCTCCCCGCCAGCAATGCGCAGCGCCGGGTCGGGCTCCGGCAGAACACCGTCCGGTTTCCTTAAAGCAAAGGGCAGAGGGGCCCGGAAGGGTCGGACACTTTGCACTCAGGGGGCAATAACCGATGTGACACGAAGGTAAGAGCTCGGCCCGCGCTCCCTGCAGTCAGATCCCACACTCTCCCTTCTCCGTGGACTCTCCATGCCATGCGTTGCTCTGCACTACGCGCCTGCCCTGCAGTGCCCCTCCGGCACCCGCGGGTCCACCTCCCAAAGAAAACAGGCAGTGTATTCACCCCTTCAGGCCTTTATTGTGATAAAATTGGTCAAGCCCACATAAGGCAATATACACCACAGTTCAAACCACCCCCCTCCCCCCACAGGAAAATAAAATAAATAACACAAATGAATAGAATAGAGTACGTAATGTAGTGTTTCGTTTTGCAGTATAGAAATTCCACACAATGATTCCGTTTAAAAAGGTAAAAATGATTTATAATACACAGTTATCATGTCATCGTGGTGCCCGCATAGAAAACCGACATGCAATCCATGCCTACACTGCGCGGTATAAATAAGATGCAGCTAGAAATACAAAGAACAGGAACACTACAAATCGTCGTCATTTTTTTTTTCCCCGCTTTTTTGTTTGTTTGTTTTTTAAAAAGAACACTGACGCGGAACAGACGCGACCCTGCGCTCTCACACTGCCATCACAGTGACGGGGGTTCCGTTTCTCGGAGGAGCGCATGCTGTGCTCCGGGCCGGGGCTCTGCTCTCCCTGCCCGGGGGAGGGCATCGGCTCTCAGCCATCACTGCGCCTCCCCCGGAACCGGGAGCTCTCCCCTTCCGGAGGGGTGAGCAGAGGTGAAGTCGGAGGGCGGTGTTCTCTCGGCCGACAGTTGGTCCACAAACGCTTTTGCTGAGCGGTTCTCAGGAACACTTTCTTAGAAACCCTTTTTTACTTTTTTTAAGGTAATAAAACATACAAATCATTAAGAACCTCCTTAAGGTAATTTGCAGCCTCTTT
Organism: Aquila spilogaster; assembly: GCA_024606505.1. NCBI lineage: Eukaryota > Metazoa > Chordata > Aves > Accipitriformes > Accipitridae > Aquila > Aquila spilogaster. The sequence continues at coordinate 4,098 of JANHGO010000468.1, forward strand.
CTGGAAACATTCCCCCCCCCACTCCTCTTTAAAAGAAGAAAAACGGGACCCGAAGGGAAGGTGCTCTGTACAGAAGGGATTGCGGCTGAGAGTGCGGGCGAAGTGCCGCTGCCATGCAAAGCCGGAGCGAGGGACGGTCCACACTGCGGCTCACGCGCAACAGAGGGGAACCTGAGCTCGGCCCGAGCGCATCCATCGGAACAACGCAGCCTCTATGTACAGTGAGGGCCCCCGCCCCCACCTGCGCCGCACGGAGCAGCACAGGCCCGGTTTTCTTCTGGAAATCACAGTATTCTATAAACTGAAAGTTCATTCCTATTAATTCCCCATTGTATTGGCAAATGCAACAGTCTAGCTTGGGAGCTTTATATATATATATATAGTTATACAAAAGCACACCGTGGGGAGGGGCCAGGTTGGCTCAGCAGGTATGTTTGGACGGGAACTCACACCCCGGACATCTTTGCCATTATTTCACTGAAAAAGGTATGAACGATACCAACCATTTTTTGCTACGTGACCTCTCCTCCCGCTCTCACACATCGGAGGGCAGCAGCTCCCAACAGACACCGACACTTAACATTGGTTAACCACGACGCCTCATTCCCCAGACACCGGGGCTCCCCTCCACGTTTACATCTGACAGCTTCAAGGACTATTTTTGCTTTAAGATCAATCAGCCCCATGCGCACACGCAGTGGAAATACAGACTTTAAAGGGAGAGGGGCGAGGAATCCCTCCTCCGCCAAAAGGAAGCGGAGCGAAGCGCGGAGCTGCTGAAGCACCGCTCAGTGCGGTGACCTCATCCTCCTCCCACGAGGAAAGAACAAAAGCTGCACCTCTCAGCCAGATGGTCCCTAATTTGGACAGTTGCATCCAGATGTGTTGGGTTGGATTTTTTGTTGTTTTGTGTTTTTTTTTTTTAAATTAAGGCCATTTTAGATGTCTACTTACAAGTCTAATAAACAAGATCTCTTATATACACACGTAGTTTAAAAAAAACTTAGAAGGTAGCATTTAGCAACAGCTCCCTGTGAAAGTCTCCAGTCAGGAATCTCATCTCCTACGCGGACGCTTCACTCTGAAGTGACTCTGGTTTGAAAGAAACAGATCACAAACGAGAACTGACATGCATATGCATTAAGAGTCATTCGAACAAGAGAGCGATACACACAGAAATCCCACCGAGGAACGGACAGTACTGCAAAGAACACGCGGACCGCGAGCAGCATTCCCGCTCACACTGTACCTCGGGGCTGTGTCAAAGCAAAGGGCTCCGCGTCACCGCGCCCCAAACGCTCCCGATCTTTGCGGGAGTCCTCCGGTCGGAGCCGCATTTTGGTTTGCTCAAATCCAAAAAGCATCAGCAACCCGAAACGCGCGGACATCGGGGGTCAGCGCGCACTACCGGGTGCACATCCCGACAAACGCTTCCGACAAAGACGCTCCGTTGCGTGGGGAGGGACCTTCCATTGCATGGGAAGGGACGGCAGAGACAGACACGGGGAAGCGACCGAAAGAAAAACGTTGTTAGTGCAAATGGTCAACTGATGGCACAAACGTGAGCAAACACGCACCCCAACACGGAGATCCCAACAGCGGTTCTGCACAGCAGCGTTTGCACGAATCTCAGGACAGCGTCCGCCGATTTCTGGAAGCACACAGAAATGTGTATAACTCATTAGGAGCCTCACACCACACTGCGAACGGCAGCAAAACCCCAACGGGACCGGGGAGAAGCGCTGCGGGGCTCTGCTTACAGCCGGCGGCAGCTGGCAATGAACGGATATTTTTAGACAAAATGCAAAGCCCGGTGACAAAGAGGGCCAAGAGAGCAGGTCCAGACCGAGCAGCGGCAGAGGGCACACGGAACACAGCTCGTCTGGAAATGGGAACTAAAAGGGCTCTTTAATTGAAGTGCATTTAACCAACATCGATGTGGGTGTTCTGCCCGTCCTGCGTGGAGCGCTTCCCCTCACTGCCTCTCATTAACGCACCACGTAATGGTCGTTTTCTTAATGAAACCCAAATAATGTCGACTCCTAACTTTGCTGAGAGGAGAGACATGCATCAGCATCACGGTGCCTGCTTGGCTGTCACACCCACAGCGCTGTAACGGTGCCAGCAGTGATGCTCCCAAGAAACCTTCAGACACATCTTCCCAACCGGACAGAGCCCTGGGAGCGCAGACGGGGAACCACTACAGCTCAGGCAGCACAGCGGCACGGAGCCAGCGGGCAACAGAGGACACAGCGTCACACACCGCTCAGCCACATCACCCACGGGGCAGCAATGAGGACCGACAGAAATCGTCTGCTGTGGGTTACCAGAACCCCAACGCGCCGGCGGGCACTGCGCTGCCCAGACACGGGGTCAGCAGCTTCTCCCTGCACTGAACGCAGCCCCTGTGCTCCGGCCGCTCTGCTCCACCACCGCGCAGGGAACCCCCGCACTCGGCCTCGGCTTCCTGCTGCTCAACGTCTGCTTGAAATTCCAGTTAGTTAAAAATACCTCTCTTTCTATATATATATAATATATATATTTCTGGAATAAAAACACAAGAAGATGTACTGTACAGTATTACACAGAGTGCTTCAGTTGGCGGTATGTAGTTCAGCTACTTTGCTAATATCCAAATACTTAAATAAAAAAAAAAAAGATCATAAATAACGGTAACAGAATAAGTAATGAAGAAGAATGAAAAATAAAAAACAGTTGTGATTTCAGCCGGGCACTGCTATAGGAACGCCCCTCCCGCTGCCCAGGAACCTCTCACTACGTGAACTCAGACCTCTGCTCTGCACCATTTCCTCCCATTTGCCTTCAGCTGCTTTACAACACTCCAATCCTCCCTCCGTGCTCATCAAGTAATGAATTATAGTACTTTTTTGTGTGCTCAGAAATGCCATATATATGTATACATATATATAAATATATATATTACATATATATATAACGTTTTTTTTTTTTTTTTAAGAAAAAAAGCTTTGAAAATAGTGTTTACAGTCACCGGCTGCAAAGGGGCCGTGGGCTCCTCCGCTCGGCCACGTGCACAGTTTGCTCAGGGCATGGGGGGAAGGACGACGGCCGGGAACACCTGCAGACAAACGGGGCACATCGATCAAGGAATAAGCGCTCGCCCTACGAAGCAGCTGTCACAAAGCAGAGACAACACCACAGGAGCTCCCCTGCCCCCCACCGAGGGCAGCAACGCAGAGATTTGCTTCCCCACGGGTGGGGGAGGAGGGGGCACTCCTGGGCGCCTCCCCCCGCTCCAATCACAACCAGAATTTGGTTCGATAGAGAGAATCTCTTTAACCCTTGGCTCTGGACCTCCCTCGCCTGCCCGAGAGCACCCCCTTCTAGTGCAAAGGATAAACTGACAACTGAACGCTGGAGCTTTGGTGGGGGGAGAGGGGGGGCTCTGGAGAGGAGAAGGCTGATGGAAACTCCTTGCTCGTTAATGGCAATGAGTGGATAAGGGGCGAAATACGGCGCGACAGGGAGTAGGGGTCTGCAGCGCTGCAAGCTTAGAACGACAAGCTTTACTCATTGTACATGTTGTACAGGACAGAGCTACGGCTCTCAGTAGCTCCGGCTCTGACACGACTGACCCATGGACTCTCTGCTTCGGCTGATCCAGGAACAACCCCGCTCCTGAGCTCCCGGCGCCCGCGCGTCACAGCCGGTCCATCCGGAACGTGTCCTCTGTGGCGGGGTCGGTGAGGACCATGTCTGGGTCGTTCAGCATGTGCAGTCCATCCAAGGTTAAAGGGTCAATTTTGAGTTCGTCCAGAGGAAACTGGGAATCCGCGTCGAAGCTGACGTCGCCCACTCCTGCCAAAGAGCTGGTCAGTTCTTTCGATAAGCTGGGAGGAGATTCTCCTGTCACTGCGGGGAAGAGGCAGAGAAAGGCAGCAGTGTTGGCCTCACGTATCCTCCACGCACAACATTAAGATACAGCAGAAAAACAGCCTGCTATAATTCCTGAATCATTTACTGAACTAAAGCTGGAGATGAGACAGATCTATCCTCATTTCCAGCCAGATGAACTACAGATTCATCAGAGCACCTCAATGACACAACACACAGCAAAACTCATCTAAGCGCATGCGGGGCTACAAAGGGGCAACACTCGCGTCTCCGCTCCCCCTTTGCTTTAGGAACGATAACCTCAGTTTGCATTACTTTCATCGGTATGAGCCCCAGGCTGAAGTATGGACCAAACTCCGTTTTTTTCAGCAACCTATGCAGAAACTGCTTCCAAATGTCCAACCGCGACCAGATCCTCTACCGTATGGAGCACTAAAATAATCCTTGCTGGCAAGCTCGGACAGAGGAAGGAGCTCAGCTCTCGTGGATGTGTGAGTCAGCGCAGGGCGCTCTGCCGGACACGCAGCAATGCAGCACTGTGCCGCCTTCTGGGACGGAGCAGGGGCTGCACACCCAGGAACTCAGCACTGACACGAGGTGAAACAGAGCCCCGAAAGGCAGTGACACCCAATTCCTGCCCCTGCTCGCTCCTAACGAAGGTGACACACAGCACCAGGGCGGCTGGGCTCCGCAGAGCGTGCGGTTTGCTCACCTGTCAGGATGATGTTGGGGATGTTCCCGTGGCTGGAGTAGCTGAGCTGCGGTGAGTCCTGCAGGCTGCCGTGGCTGCCGGTGAGGCCCATCATTGCCGCCTGGGAGTAGTTAAGCGTGGAGCAGGGGCTGTACAGGCTGTTGGAACTAATGGCGTTTTCTATCATGTTAAACTGTTCGAGCTGAAGACCAAGGCACAAAGGAATCGTTACTTCCAACCATCGGGAAAGGTGACAAAAGTAACTTACAGAGCTCAAGGACGGGAAGGGGTGTGAAGAAAGGCAGGCAAACAAATTCATCTTTAGCTTTTGTTGGTCAAAACTTTGGTCTAATTTTACTTAACTCTCCAGAACACTTCACTGACGAATGGGAGTGCAGGGAAATGAGGATGCCGAAATAAAAGCGGTGCTTTCATTACTGGAAGCGGCAGCTTTATAACAAAGCAGGAAGGAAAAAAAAACACAACCAATTCACGCTACTGCCTCCGGCCTCTGCCCACCGAGCACCACCTCAAAGACATTTTACCTGGAAGACGTTTTACCTGGAAGACATTTTACCTTCTGCCACAGCCTTTTCATTATTTCTAATCCAATCAACTCGGCAGAACACATTCAGAAACATCTGCTATGTTGGCTCAGAGGGAGGAATGGGGACGGAGAAGTTGGGAGGGGGGGAAGGAAAGAAATCCCTACGTGTTGCAAACAGAAAATAAGAAAGTGAAATTAAAAGGAGAGAGCGTGATCTGACACAGAATAATCAGAAGTTGAATTATATTTATCTTAAGCTGAAAGTGGCCGAGACAGCTGAAAGTCGGAGATGAATTTGCTCACCTGATGGGATAGGGCATTAGCCTGCCTAGCTGTCATCTGCTGATCATAATAGGAGTCACCAAATACACTCCCCAGAATGGAAGAATGCTGAAAACAAAACAGAGTCTTTATGGTGCAAAGGTCTCACACAGAGGAACCCACAGCGTGCGAGCGGCCCGAGCCCGCGGCCAACGCTTCCCATCGGGCAGCGCCTCTCAGCGCTCCCTCCGCACGGACCCGGCCGCGCCACGCGGCCCTTCGTGAGGCACAGAGACACGAGCAGGGACCCAACGAACCGCCTGGCGGAGGACACACGACATGAAGCTGCTGAGTTACGAATGCAGATGAGCGCGCTGCGCCGCACGAGAAACACGCAGCAGCGCGACTGTGCTTCCCAGGGAACTTCTGCTTTTTCACTTCTGGTGATGGACAGCTCTTGCACAGACACACAGCGCGCTGAGCCCCGTGCAAGGCACAGCCCTGCAGTACTGTGCAGCTTCAGTGCAAGGCACAGCCCTGCAGCACCGTGCAGCTCCAGTGCAAGGCACAGCCCTGCAGCACCGTGCAGCTCCAGTGCAAGGCACAGCCCTGCAGCACCGTGCATCTCCAGTGCAAGGCACAGCCCTGCAGCACTGTGCAGCTCCCCTGCAACAGCCACACCATCCGGCCACGCTGCGCTCCACACTGCGAATCATCAGAGCCATCGCGAAGCGCAACCAGCAGCTCCGTGCAAGAAGCCCAGCAGAGCTGCACCCCCTGCTGATTCTGCCGGGCCCCTCCGGCACCACGAGGTGGGCGAGAGCTGTGGGTCGGCGTTCCAACACTGCTCAGCACCGCCCCAGAGCTGCCACGGAGATGAGGGATCACGAAGCGATCGCTCCTGATTCACAACCACCAGGAGCCCACGAGGGGATGGGCTCTGTGAAACTGATTTGCGTGGGGAGTTTGCATAAATCTTTGGGGGGAAAAGACCACAGAACACCTTACACAGCATTTTCCAGATGTTTTAGCTATGTATTTAGGCTCCAAATCTTCTCCCTAAGAACACAGGCAGCGTGTGACATTAAGAAACAGCCTCGGAGAGACGAGACAGCCGCAGCAGCACAGTGAGCAGCGCTGAGCACAGCTCGGGGCGCTGGGACATGGGATGTGTCCCCAGCAGCGCACAGAACATCTCACAAACTGCACGTCGCATCCCGAGCGTCCTCCATTGACAGCACACCCGAGTTTACCTGCAGGCTGCGTGCAAGGAGGATGAGCTTTGTACAAAGCTCCTCATGAGACAAGGAAACCAGGAAAGCAGCAATAGAATACTCTTTTTAAAGCTAACAAAAGCCGTCCTCTCCTCTGCATATGATCTGTCACAGCTATGACTGCAGAACTACAATGGGACCTCTGTGATTCAATGCCCTCCTCAGAAGGAGGTGAAAATGGGCAACTGCTGCTCCTGGGATCGGTCCTCCCACGTGTCCCGTGGTCCTCCCACGTGTGCCACCACAGCAGCGGGGTAGAACCCAACCGCATGAGCAAGAGCCGCACCGCTCCTGGTGGCAGAAAAGCAAAGCCTTCCTGCAGAGCTGTACTTGGTAACAATTCAACACACTCTGCTTCATCACCGCGCTGACACATTGCTGGTTGCCCAGCTCTCCTCGGATCAGCATTTCAGTGCTGCTCCAACTCAGCCCCATTCAGCCGAGCCATCAGAAACCCGAGCACACGGCTGCAGCAGAGCAGGAGCGGCCCCATCCCCGGCGCTGCGGGGCCCCGTGATGTCTGACAGCGCTTTCTGATGGAAACCTGCACTTCAGGACATCGCTGCTCAGTGTGAACCAGAGCCGCTCTGGATCAGCGCTGGAAACGCCGCTGTCATCTGAGCGCTCTGAGGAGGACCACGGTCTGGGTGTTTTCCTGTCATCTCTGACATCTCTTTGGTGCAGGAGCTTTTAGAAGTAGGGCGCAGCCCAAGATCTTGGCACTCTGCTAAGCACTGCTCCCATCCTGAAAGCCCTGGGAAACACGAAGAGCAACCAACAGAGACCAAAACCCGCTTGTGCCAGCCTACGTTTGGGACTGCTAACCAAACTCACAAGCCTACGTTGTTTCTCAGCCCTGAAGTACACCAGTTGTTGCATTTGTAAGCACTGAAACTCCCAAAGGAAATCAACTGGAAATGTCATTACGTCAACACTTCAGAGTCCCGGAATAATTTATTGACATCTCTGTGAAGAACATCTTGCTAACACCATCTCCTACAGAAACATTAGATGAGGTCTGTTTTGTCAACAGTTCATCTTCTTGGGTTAATGATGTGGTGACTGCAAGGAGAAAAAGAAAACAAAACCACAAACCCCTGGCTTAAATTATTACCCTAAAATACATACCATGTATCCAGCATTCAGCCATTCTACTAAAAACAAGCAGATTTCTATCTAATTGGAATTGTACACCAGGTGTTAGAGGAGAAAAGCACAAGCCACTGCCAGTGAAAAGCCATGCACACACAAAGCTGAGAACTACAAGCAGAGCTTTTCAATTCGTGTTGGAACAGGAAGACCCCCAGGTAACAAGCAGACAGCTAAAACACGAGAGCAAATCGATCAGGAGATGGGGAAAGATGAAAAGCAGCTTCTGGTGAATGAACCGAATGTGACACGTCACTAACACCGCAGTGGTGTGCTGCAGGATGATTTAACCTAAAGTAATGGGAGAAAAAGGAGCAAGTGCTGTCCTGGCCACACCTCCTTGATTGCATGCTCGTAAGCCAGAGGCAGACTGCTCCACACCGGGCAGTTCTGCTGCTGGAACCAATCTGCTTCTACTGCTCTACAGTCTAACGGATCCTACTACCTGGGAGCTGCCCCCATAATCCCCACCTGTCGTCGTTTGATTTTTTCCTGAGCTGTTTTCTCTTCCCTCAGTGACAACAGGCTTCCGCCAAGGGCAGCGAGCCTGTGGACAAAACCAAGAGCCATGGAGAAGTCAAAGGGGAAAGAAAACCATGCAAAATCAAAATTGTCTGGGCTGCCCAAGTGCCCTCCGGAGCTGGGAACGTGCAGCAAGGCTGCCTGCAGCTTTGCTCCTCGTGCCAGCCAGCAAAGTAAGCTTGCTTGCTTCCTTTGAGACGCACAGAACGCAGCAGAACTGGCAGAAGAAAAGTTAAGAAGCAATTAAGCAAGGATTAGGGAAAATACAGACAGACCTGACACCTGGCTCTGTGCTGAGCTGACCAGTGACCCCTCTGCAGCCGAAGGCAAGGAGAGGAGCAGCTTCTGCTTTGGAACCAGGAAGGGGCAGCACTTATTTAAAATGACAGGATCCTCCTTAAAGCCTTAATCATTAAATCACAAAAGAGAAAATGGATTTTTCTGCCCCTGCTGTGATGCTCTGTAAGAATTTTGTTGGCTTTGTTCCTACAGGTGGGATTTGGGAACGGGGCAGCCCCGTGGATCCACTCACAAGCTTCCCCCTCTCCCTCCCACCCTCACCTTCAGCTCCTGCACAACACTGCTCATTGATAGGATCCACCTGCAGGTGCTGTCTGCCCCAAAGAAGTAACTGAGCGTAGCAGTGTCCCAGTAAGCAGCTTGGGTCAATAAAAAGGCAATTCACCAGCTATTGAAAAACTCTGGAACGGAATGAAACCGCACACGAGATGACACATCGGTAATGCATGAGGCACACACACTCACAGTGCAGTGAGACAACTATGGGTCAGTGATGGAGAGACTCAACTAAAACAGACACAAGAAGCAAGGCCTGTGGAAGCACAGAGTCCCTTACTTGAGGGGAGCTGCCAGGAGAGAAGCCTTGATTGGAGACAGGAGAGGTGGGAGACTGGTTGGCTGGGGAGCCAGCATTACTGCGGTACTGCTGGAGTGAAGCCTACAGAACAACACACAATTAGAGACCATGGCCTTGATGGAAGGCTGGAAAATTAGCAACTTTCGGTGAACGCAGCTTGAGGAAGATGGGAGAAACCGTCCTCTTCAGCACTTCTTGGCTCTACACGAAGACAGGATTGCTGTGAGTAATGCCACAGGAGGCAGAGTTAAGGTGTCGGTGCGACATGGGCCCTCTGGCCCAACACCTGAGAGCAGAGTGCTGCTGCTGTACAGCCCAGCTATTCAAATACTTCTTTTGGTCAGTTTCCAGTTAGATTCAATTTAAAAAAGCCTCTTCAGACAACGATTTGGGGAAAAGCAGTCTCGAAATCTCGGAATAACTTCATTAATTCACTCCTAAATTCGTTCGCCATACACACACATTCTCAACTTGTGTTTACAACACACTCCATCTCACATTACTCTGTCCCGTCTGAAATAGCCTGGCTGTGTTACCAAGATGGGAACATATATATAACCACAAGGACTGAAACCCTCCTTGAAGCTGCACTGAACCCAGGACATGCAACAGACGTCGTCTGAGAATTCACACTGTATTCTGCAGGTTTCCATCAGTGATATTTACACCGTTCTCACTCTTCCCAAAAATGTCTTTTCAAAGGTTTTCCCTTTGGGTTTTTTGTCATAGAGAATCCTCGACCTGAACAAATCACAGCTCTCCGAAGCATTTGAATAGAATATGGACAGCAAGTACAGCTCTTCGCACAGCACCCTAAAAGTTAAGGTGGTAAAGAAGTTAAGGATGAGGAAAGCAACACAGAAAGCAGAGAACGGAAATCAGAATCACCTGTCCTGGTAGCTACATAGGTATTGGAACATTGGGACAGTTTGAGTGTATCAGTATCCTTCTCACCGCTGCTTTGTCCTTCTCCTTCTAACCCTGACAGGGAAGCAGCTCCTTCTGAGAAGCACTGACCAGCACAGATCGTTAACATTTCCTCCACAATGCAACCCACGACCCAGTGCTCCACCATCACAGAGTGAGTTCTCCCCGTTATCCAACCACTGTCACTACAGTGCTGCCAGAGGGTCACACACCCGGACCTGACGGAGCGGGGCACAGCAGCCACACAAGGAGCTGCAAAATCCTTCCCCCACCGCTCTGTTACCCCATCTCACTCCATATCTGCACTTCTATGAGCAGAGAGGGAGAACATTTCACACAGCCCATGGTGAAAACCAGCAAGAAAATCAGCCCGCCCATAAACCACCACTAACACGGATGTATGCAGTGCATGTCACATCAGGACCTGAAAGCAGCCACACGCCCCATTTGTGTGGATAAGAATGTACTCCTTAAAACGGAGAGTTTCTAAATTCAGGAAGAATAGACAGCGCCCGGTTCTCCCCAGCTTTTAGGACGTGCTGGTTAGCAGGGTTCTGTATCAAAGCCCCCTATGTCTGTCACACTTTGGGGGTGCGCTCATTGAACAGCCTGACAGCACGTCCATGCAAGACGTGCTATAAGCACCGATACCCAGGGATCGAGCTGCTCCCACCAAACACAGAGCTGCAGAGGACATCATTTTATCAAACTATGGCCACTGGGTACGTCCTCTAAAGCCAAGTGCTGTCTACAAAGCACCTGAAGGTGGATTCAATTCAGAATGCACCCAGAGGTGCACCCGTTCCAAGGGCTGTCCGGGCAGAGCTCGGACACTGGGCTGCACATCACCATGTTTTTGGGATGAAAGCACTGTCACTCCCAGCCCTGCCCACGCTTACCGAGTTGATGTCTATTCCCATGGACGGCTGGCTCTGGCTGCCCGGAGGTGACTGTGGGATGGTGGAAGGTACCGTGACGGAGAGCGGGGGCAGCTGTGTTCCTCGCTGTAAACCAGAGGTCTGCATTAACGGAGTGTTCTGAGGCAGGGCGCTCGCCACCTGGGGCTGCTGCTGTTGCTGGGAAGTTGTCTGGGTAAAAAACGGGTACGGGGGAAGCTGCTGCTCCAGGGACAATGCATCCATCGCCACGGCCTTAAAAAGAAGAATCAGAGTCACCCAGGCTGCCAGGGAACTCCCTCTAATTTTCAAGCGTATCAAGTTCCACGCCAAGTGAGCTGCACTACGACAATCTCACCTCGCGTTTCTAAATGCTATCTAAAAGTTTACAAACAGTCAAGAACACGTTTCAGGGGACTCCATAGCACCCTCAGCGTACAGAACACAAATACTCTTCCAAGCTCAACTGAATGTCCACATCAGGAACTGACAGTGTAGGCAGTCGTGGAATCATACCCATGAAATCAATTAAAAAATCCAACTGCGTTTCTCCCAGCTAATCCTGGGACAGTATCTTCAAAAGAACAGTGCCTTAACTGATGCTCACCGTGCTCTTAGAAATGTGAGAGTAAAGTCAGTGCCTTCCACAAATCTCAACACTTCGTAAGGCACAAAACGAACAGAGGTATTAAAAGCAGAAAATGACAGAAGGAGAAAGACAAAGCCGCGGTCAGCTCTGCCTGCAGCAGAATCAAACGATGACAAAGGCTCCTTCTCCAGGCAGGCTCCTACCTGAGTAATCGGTGACAGAGGGGAAAGCGTAGGAGACATCTGCTGCGACTGCGGCCGTCTCGAGTCCGCGCTGAGCGAGAGCGGGCTGACATTGGGCTGCCGGTGCTGCTGGGACGGGGCCGGCGGTGTCATCCCTGCCAGGAAGGGACAGAGCAGCTCAGAGGGCAGCGGAGCAGCGGGTGCCTGATAATCGGACAGAGGTTCCCTATGCTATGAAAAACACATGGCGTAGATCGACAGCACCTCGGCACAAAGCTGGCTGGTTCACAATGAATTCTGTCAGACTAAAGTGCACTGGGAAGAGAGGAAGATCCCTGCAGCTTATCCCAGACCTCAGCCAGTCGTGGTTGGTCAGGACTGGGCAGATACAGACTTGAAATTGCAACGGGCAAAGCAGCTCCAGACCACTGCCCTTCCTCAGTGCTCTCCAGAAACACTCGGAGCCGTTCTCACCCAGGGAACTGAGGAGCAGCACGTTCTGCTCCATTTGTAAGAGCTCCGGCTTCAGGAAGAAGGTAACGGATGTGCAGTGAGACTAATCAGAGGGCACTTGTGATACAAAGAAACCCAAACGCCTGTTTAATGGAAAAGGCGGAAGAAAAACTGGTTACACAGGATGTGCACCATTTTTACTGGCACACCAGCGCACAGGAAGGCAGGAAATATCCCTCATGCTCTACAGAACCGTGACCTATCAGGGGCTATGGGGACACAATTCAAGGAGTGCAGTTTTACTCAAATCCAAGACAAAACCTGCAAGTTTTGAAACCTCTCTATTTTCAGCCTCACCCACAAGGAACTGAGGCACCCTGGAAAGCAATTTCAGGGCAATCTAGCTAGTGAGCTGTTCTTCCAGAGCTGCCAGAAAGGAGGAATTCACAAGAGCCTGAGAGCTCCTCGGCACTTGGCACCTGCTCAAGGCTTCCAGGCAGGCTGCCAGGGAGCCAGGAAGCCCGGGCTGCCAAGGAGCCAGCAGGCAAACCGGCTCTCACTGAGCGCATTCTGAAGGCTGCCTGGCTTCCCGCATCATGTTTGCAAAAATCAGCACTGTCTCATGGAACGTGTCAGCGAACTGACAAACTCAAATGCACAAATGTGTCGTCGAAGCTGCTGGCGGCTCTTCATAACCTCACAGGTGTTTTTCCCCACCTTTTCTCGGGGCTGCCCCAGGCGCGTCTGCACAACGCTCAGTGCTCCTACAATAGACTCAAAAGCACTTACGTTTTCAGCTAAAGATCCAGAAGATAAGGGGAGGAAAGGAAGGTTTGAGAAAATCGGTTTTAAAAAGCTCAGCACTGACTGTGTCATTGTTTAAACTACGGGACGGGGTCCAACAAGAAGCAGACAAACCATCCATGAGTGTACCGTGCTAATCCACGCTATCTTCCCTAGATCAGGAAATGTTTTCAAAGCAATTACGTACCAACCGGTTTGGTTTTATACCGTTTACTTTGCCAATTATGGGTAGTGAAAAAAGAGAAAAAGAAAACAAAAAAGTCAGCAGCCCCATCTGGCCTCACTCCACGGAAGTGGTTTGTTCCTTCCACGTGCACGCTGCCTTTCTTAATGCACACTTGCTGAGCTCTGTGTGAATGACAGCTCATCTCCGGAGCGTTGTGCAGTGTGTTTGGAGACCAGAAAACTACTGAACAGTACTGTGTTCTTCATTCGTGCTTAAACAGAACGGCTCAGCCACAGCACTGCATTAACCTGATTAGAACTCTTTCCTTTTCCCAACATAAGAGCGGGTTTGTAAGCGGGGAAGTAAATCCTGCCTAACACAGGAAATACACACGCTTCTATTTTTGGACAAAGCTCTTTTTTCCTGTTCTAGGAATCAAGCGACCGCAGCCATCACCAGCAATTAAAAAAGGCAACCCTTTGCACAGCTATTCTCAGGTAGAGCCTGGCAAAATGATTACAAAATCAGCAATCACCACTTTAGGCCATTTGCTTCAGTTAACGAGCCTTGAAATTATCTGCTCATCACTATGACGACAGCCCTTCCCTGTTGTGTATCCTGACTAGTCAGGATATCCTCAAGAATCACGCAATCGAGGGTACAAAACCCAGCACACCTCGTAAAGGCTCCGTGCTATTGTGAATGCTCAGAAGATAATATTTGCTTCAGGGGAAACAGGGAAACATTCTCTCTCCAAAAGAACCCTCACACTGGAAAAAAAATAACATCCTCAAGGAATGAAAACAAAGGTCTACTTCAGGTATTTCCATAATGCAAACGGTGTTGGGATTAAGCACAATTAATTGCAAGGGGGGCACGCTTTGGGTGCTATAGTTTGTGCTATAACTGTCCATCAGCCGTGAAGAACCACCCAGCAGTGCACCTTCCAGGACACGAGGTGTGAGGGACAATGTGACCTTACCCTGACTGGCAGTGCTGATGCCCAGGTGGGTCAGGTTGGCAGCGAGGTTCCCAGTGCTATTGGAGCTGCTCAGGGCAGGGAAGGTGGATTCCTCAGGATCTAACGGCGTCGGGAGGGGGGAAGGGAAATGGATGTTTGTCAGGTCCGGCAGGGAGCCGCCCGTGTTATGCGTCGCAGGAATCAGGGTTGTAGTGTTGTCCTGGTCAGCTGATGGAAAGATGCTAAAAAAGGGAGGGAGAAAAAAAGCCACCACTCAGTCCAAACTTCAGCCTGGGCAGATCCGTACAAAATCGTTTTCAAAAAAGGGAGGTGCATATACAGAAACATCAAGTGGTCTACCAAAGGTACAAAATGAGGCATGACAGCCAAGGGGACAGCAGCAGTAGCTTTGGCTTATTTTACATCTGTTCCACAGTTAAACAGTCAAAGGCTGTTGCAGAAAACTCAAACGTTCAACGTATAACATTCTTTCCTAAAGATCTCAATGCTCTCTAGAACGAATTGCTCAGAACTTACTTGATTCCTGGAACTTCACATGATTTAGGTCTTGATGACCCAGTCTAAAATAGAAGGAAGACATTTTTATAGGCAAAGATATTGCTAGGAATTAATGCTTACGACATAAGTTTACTCAGAAAATGTTACTTAATTCATTTCTAAAGAAGAGCTATTCTCCTCCACACGAGTTCTGTGAAGGTCTCAGAAAAGACCTGTCATCTTTTTTGCTTTACTGGCCCAGCAAGGCTCAGGTTTCAATAACAGTTTCTCCTGATATAATCAAAATGCATACAAAGAGCCCTTCTGATCTAATGTATTGTGATTTGTTGCTAAACATAGAATCTAATTCGAATCTCTGCAAGTGGTTCGCTTTGACTGGCAATATTTAGAGCATTAGTTTACCTAAATACGTTTAGGAAATGAAAGCTCTGTACTTTGAAATAGGAGACCCCTACCTTTTTAGTGTCCCATCCTTGCTTAGAGAGGGTTTTGTCTGCCTCAGAGGTGGCTTCCTCCATTCCAGGGACAGTCAGCAGTAAAACTAAAATGTGGAAACAAAGGGCAGCTTCTCAGAAATCACTTTTCAGATGAGAAGTGTCACTGCTCCATAACACTGCAGTGAGCTATTTTCACTCAGCACCAAGCAGAGCTCTGCTTGCCATTATGAGAAGTCAGAACAAACACGGGGCAGACAGACACTGGTCAGGACTTTAAAAAGCATTAGCCTTCAAGTTCACCCGCTTGCACATAAATGGAAGAAGGTGTCCTGGGCCTACTTCTTCCCTCTCTCTTGCATCCTGCACATGAGATATACACCTGTTACATCTTCTAATGGGTGGCCAATAGGACAACCCCAGCAGGACAGAACCCAAACCACATCCCCTGGGACAGAGAAGCACTATGAAGCTGCTCCTTTCCCATATTCCAAGCACATTTGTTCAGAGCAACAAGGTGGCAAAAAACAGCAGAAGAAAGTCCACTAAGAGAGATGTAACAGCAAACTGATGACGGGGAGTTCCAAGTTTAAACCCATATTTATGCAATACTATCTCAGATGATTTCTGTTCCACATTTTATGGCTCCAGAAGTATTCTCTGGAAGAGCTGCAGTACAGTGCACACACATCCAAGTGTTGTGCTTTCACCCGTCCCTGTTGTTTAAGGAGTACATTTCTCTGAAATGATTTAGGAGCTATTAATATATTTCTTGCAATGACAGCAGAAGCAGGGGCCAGCAGAGGGCACCAAAATGGTGAGTGCCTGAGGGCTGAGCTGCTCCTCGCTTGTACAGATATTACCAGAGTACCATCTGTAAGCAGTGCCTCTCAGAGTGCACTCACTGGCGACCTCAACCCCATAAAGACTCAAAATCTTGCTACTTCATGATAGTGTACCCTCATTCTGCCCCATGACACCGTGCTTATGCAAGAGTGAAACACACTCTGAATGCCACCCCAGAGAATGGAGGACTCCAGGACAACAGCCCCAGATGATTTGGTGCTGCTTCTGATAGGAAGGTGCATGCACTATAAGACCAAAGCTCTGTCAGAGCAGCCAATACATCCCCTACTGAGGAACTGCATGTGAACAATTACATTCAAACCCTCAAGTCTTTTATGACGGATCTGCAGCTCTGCACATCAAACCTTTGGTCTCGGATAGAAAGTCAGATATCCATCAGATTACTTTGCCAGAAATAAAGTTCAGCAGCCTTTAATATTTCAGTGCCCGATCAATTTCCTGAATTTAATTTCTGGTAGCTAGTATTTAATGAAGTTCACTGTGTGAAAGTCCTCTTAACTCATCAATGTAAAACTGACAAATTAAGACCCATATCCTATTGACCTCTTTTCTGCTGCATGTCCTGTGATCCTCCTGAGAAGGACTCTTGTTGAGCTGGAGTCATCGTACTCTGGTGCAAGGCAGAATCAGAATTCGTCCTGAGGGGCAGACACACAAAAAAAAAGGAAAAATTGACCATCAGTTCCTCTAAGTGAATAATGCTTCATCTCAGATAAACGCAACCAACTCAGGAAAATCTACATCCGCTCTGCATTAAAAACCAAAGTCTATTTTTGGTAAATACCAGGTATAATTTCTTTGTGAAACAATCAATTTACAGAATAAATGAGTTCAAGGTTGAAGAGTAATTGTTTCAATAACGGGATAGAGAGGGATACAGGAAAAGCTGTTTGCCACAGCTAGAAAATAATTTGGTATGCTTTGTTAAGATCGAGCGCGATCAAATAACTCAGCTCAAGCTGAAAGCTTCTTACACATCCTCTGGTTATGTCAGTCTTTGAAAGCAAAGAGTTCCTGCAACACAGGGAGGGAAAAATGACCTTTAAAAAGATCACAACACCGGACACCCTAATCTTAAAGGCCGGTCATCTCAATGAATAGACAAGATAGGAAAAAAGAAATCAGGTTCTGCATCCCGTGCATCACAGCAGTTCACACGAGCAGCTGCAGTGGGGAACAACGAGGCCTTGTTGGGCATCAGTGCTGTGCTGGAGAACACGCTCCAAACCCCAGCACCCTGCATAGTGCTGTGCCACCAACCTTCTCCAGCTCGTATCCGATGGAGGCGACAGATACACTGTGCCGTACGGACAGCTGTCCACGTGATGCACGCAGTTAAGGGGAAGAACTCCTCCACATGAAATCCTCTCCTAAGGAGTAATTCAAGCTGCCCTGTCAGAAGCACTGAGCTCACATGAGACACGCAAAGCACACCCCTATGGGGAACATGAAGACTTTAAGGACTCTGGAAACAGAAATATTATTTTGCTTGTTGGAACATTTAAGCAATGGGACAATCGTAGCCCTTTTCCCCTTCTGAGCACCTAACACCTCCCCAGAAGCCAGCGGTCCTCCTCCTCCTCCCGCTTACACCCCCCGGCCCCATCAAGCCAGTGTGACCGTGGCACATTTGAAGTCAATCAGCAATAAAAAGCCAATTCATCCTCACGACCGGCAATGAGAAACAGCGCCGAGCAGATGTTAAACGGATGAATCAACTCGTCATAAAAGGCACACTGAACTCAGAGAATTATTCTGGTTTGGATCTGCTCAGTTTTGAAGGGAAACTCGGTTTCACAAATACTGCTTTGTCTTTTCCATCAAAGGACCTCAGTCCCTTTCAGCTCCGTGTGCACTGTTACCCGCACTCAGAGCTGAGGAATGGGTGAAGGCAAACGCGTGCTCTCAGAACAGCAGGTATTGACACATTGGATCACAGCTCAGAAAAAGCAGACGGCAGTAACTGCACGAAGATGGGAAGCAACTCTGCTGACAGGTGAGGAGGGGAGGAAGGAGCCAACTATAAAAACTAGAAGTGGTGACCCCGGTGGGCAGGGAGGCTCTCCCTGCCAGTTCACAAAGCAAAGGATATTTGCCTTCCGTGCTTGTCCACAGAGAGCGGGCGGCGGTGCGGGGATCCCAGGCGGTTTCGGTCCCGATACACTCTATCCACCAGACCGTGGTGCCGAGTTGTTCTGCTCGTGTCCAGCCCGGACGACTGAAAAGGAGTCTGAGAGAGATGAGTGAGGTCATAAGCAGAAAAACACACACAGGAGCCATCCGCCCAGAACGTATTTATGTTGTACTAAAGGTTCTATTATTTTAAGCAATAAAACCCAGGGAAGATATGGACAAATGTAAGCGCCGCCATTTTTTCTCCATTTTCACTATAGCCATGGAAAGCAATGACCAAGGCCATCTCTCCCAGACAGATTAGTGACGAGCGGAGGCAGACTGTGGGGGTCTGCCCTCGCATCCATCAGCGCTGCTCTCCAACCTCTGCATCTCTAAAACACCCGACGTGGCAGTGACAGCAGCTGCGGACCGCTGCGTACATTGCTCGGTGCAGCATGCAGCATGCATCCAGAAGGAACATGCTGACAACCAGAGCTGGAAGAACAAGGGCAGGAGAAGATGCAGGACGAAGATGCGCAGAGATCCTAACCCTTTCAAGACTTCCTCTCACCTCTCCCTTCGGTATAATTATTTTAAGGGGACACTGAGAAAATTAAGGAAAAAAAAGAAAAAAAAAACAAAAGCAGTTTCCTTCCTCCTCTGTCTGCAAAAAGTTACAGCGCTCGGCATCTCCGGAGCGGCTGTTATCGCGTTCAGGTTGCACAGTGAGCTGAGGTGGATGGATTCCCTCTCAATCTTATCAGCGCCTCCATCCCGCAGAGCGCCCGCTTGTCAGCAACCCGTCCAGGGAGCGAAATGCCGCAGGGAGGGCAGGGAAGACGAATTCCCAGGCTGAGATGGAGAGCTCTAATTTCAAAAGCCCTTCCCAGCGTGCGTGTGCAGGGAGGGGGGAAGGCAGCACCGACCGGCCGACCTCCGCCCCGACTTCACCAGCCATACACAGGCCTCTGGGGGAAGAGCTGCACAGCCCTCCCCTCCCTGCCAACGCCAACAGCTTTGCTGAGTCCCTCAACACCATCTGCCTGGAAACCCAAAATTTCCTCCTCCGTTCAGGTACTGCTCATGGCAAACACACTGCCCTGCCTGCCCTGCCAAGCCACGGAGCCATCTGCCTTCCACGCTGCTTTTATTTCGCTTCAAAGCATCCAGCTTCGGTTGCTGAGATGATCACGTCTAAAAAGAAATTTGTTTTGCGTTTGTTTTGAATTGTTTTGTTTGTAGTAACTCCTCAAAGTGCCCTCCTACTGCTTTTAACTCTGCTTTCCTCCCCTCTACACATACCCAACCTGAATCGGTGCCAATGGACGCAGTGTCCGTGGTGACACCTGCCTGTCCGAGGGCCGACACTTTGCATGCAGCAGAACATCACCTCGGTCAGCAGCAGCAGAGCACAGTGCCTCGGTAACGCACTGCTGACTGCAGATCACAGTGTTCAAAAACCTGACCTGAGTGTAACCGTGGCACAAGGCAGCAAGGACTGTGCCCCGCAGGGGGCTGCATTGAACCTAGCAAAGAACTTTGGCGCAGTGCTGCTGGCTTTCCAGGCACAAAAATCCCAAGCCAATCCCTAACTTGCTTGAGAAAATCGGAAAAGATGACAAAAAGTAGATCTGGGCCTCAGTTCTGTTTGGGAAAGGATCAACTGGAACTGCCTCTCTTCCCTGAAATGTACTCCCGGGTTTGAGATCAGAACCAGAACTCCACAAAACAAGAGGAAAAAGCCCAAATACTCACAGACAGGAAGGAAAAAGCTCAGTGCTCTTACAGCAACAGTGTCCCTTTAAGATTTATCGAGGCGTTGACTGAAGAAATCAAAAGCAGTGAGGTGGAAGAGGGGGAAAGCGAGGAGCGGTCCCTACCACCCCCCCTTGGGGACAAGCAGCATCGTACTGGGGAACCATTCCTCCCTTCCCAATGGAGTTTAACATGCAGGCTAAGTGCACATGCTCAGAGATTGCTTAAATCAGGCCAAGACAGTGCCAAAGAAACCACCGTCTGCGTCAAATTAATCCCCCATAAATCATAAGGAATCACATGACAGACCACAGCGAGTCCGGAGAGGCTGCAACACGAATTCTTATGCATGTTCCAAACCGGGATGCATGGCAACACCTGTATTTATGTGACAGACCATAACTCCTTCCGAGCCGGGACGGTGAATCAAATAAATACTGTGCATACCAGGAAAAGTGTAACGTGTGCTAAAATACGTATCTACCTGGGCAAACAGTACACCAGTCCTAAATACGTATTTGCACAAACCTAAATACTTGTTTACCAAAGAGACGGGAACTGCTCCAAAGGCTTCAGCCAGAGCTCCGTTGTGCTGCAAATGCAAAGAACCAAGATGCTCAGACACCACCGCGCTCTGCAGGGCACGCGGCCTTCACCTCCTCACACATTGCATGAGGAACTCTGAAACTTCATTGCATTTCAGCTTAAAATTGAAAAACCTGGAAAGCATTCAGCAGCGATACAACAACATGTCCTTCCCGTGCTGCTGCTCACTGTTTGCGATCTGATAGCAACTTCGGATTTTATTTATTTATGCAAAGATCATAGAAAAACCCAGAGTTTAAATCCGTTTCTGCATCCTCACCTCCCCAACGTCTGAATACTCCCTTTGGAGAACTCTGCCAGCTTCAGGATGGAACAACGCTATGTAAGAGCTGTCCTGCAACAGCCAGCAAGGACAAAACTGCTGAAATACTCTGCCGGAAGGAACCTGCAACCCTGCAGGCCACCAAACTGAAGTGGCCATTTGCCTCTCCTTTTGTACAAGATTTAAGCTCTTAAGAACATCCCTGAACTCAGCGGCCCGCACGGACTTCAGAAAAGCACCGTCAGCAGTCGCCATCAATGACTTCTCATGAAGCCAGCCTTCATCAGAAAGCCACAAACTACAACATTTATTTCTCACCACATCCTTGCAAGATAGAAGGTGTTACTATTCAAACTAGGTGAACTAACGCACAAGTTTTAATTCCCTTGAGCACTCTAGCCCAATTAAACGCAGAAACCAGCAGTCCCAGAAGTACCAATGTCCAATGCTATCCACTGCACATCATCTTCTAACGCACGCAGCAGAATACCTGTACAAACCCTGATCTCCTGCTCCCAGCATCCCAGCAGCAGCTGGTACACCCCTACGCTTCTCTGCCAGACCAAAGCAATCTGACTGTTCTGAGATCTGTTTGTGTCCCATTCTCCCTCTTCCTCCCCTGAAAACCCACACGTTATTCCCATGCAACATGCTCTGGGCTGCATTCTTCAGCACTTCCTTCTGCCAACACTTGCTACACCACCTTGCCTTGTTTGCTTCTACTTCTGTTTCAAGTCTACAGCACCTCTGCAGAAGATCTCATTGTGAATTTGGTACCAAACAGAAACAGAAAAACCCATGAATGACTGCTGATTAAACTGCATTGTCTCTCCTTGGTCTTGACACAGACACATCACAACCAAGGACAGCAGAACTAATATCTATCACCAGAGCTGTACACTCATCCCATACACAACCCTGCTCCATCCAAAAAAAAAAAGCAACAACTTTTACAACAGGATTGCATGTTGGGGCCGTGGTGCTGTGTTCTGAACCAGCAGCTATCGATAAAGTACATAAAATAACATAGAAGCACCCCAAGCAAACTCACCTGGAAGGGCAGATCCATGGCACTGTTTCCAATCTGATTCACATTTGGCAGCGACCCACCATAGTACTGGCCACGACTCTGTCCCAGTTGCAAATATTGGGTTTTCTGCAGCTGTAACTAAAAGAAAAGAAGGAGCAAAGTGTAAGGGTAACACAGTTGTTTTTCAGCTGTTTTAATTAACTCAATTCTTCCCCATATCACTGATCACCGAGAATGGATACCACCCACAACAGCGTGGATTTAACTCGTGAGGATACCACTCCTCTCCACGAAGTACAGCTGGCAACCTGCGACACAGAACCTGTGCGACAGCATATGGGGATGGAGGAAAAATCAGCTGTGGAGTCAGCAATCCCACTGCATTTCCAACAAAGAACAACCCCACGAAAGCACATGGTCCTTATGTCACCTCCTATGCTGCAAACCAGGACGTAAAGTATCAGTCTGGCCATGCCTCTAACATCAAACCCAACCAGCTGGTCACGTGCACGACAGACATGTGAGGAAGTCAGTTCAGTGTACGGAGTATATGCTTTAACCAAACACACTTTGTAGCCATCTAGGTAACAGAGATGCTTGCAGCCAGTTGCAGATTCCCACCACCAGCTCAGTGCTCTTGTTGTGTGCACCAGGACAGGGCAGCAACACAGGTTTCCAAGAGAAAAAGAGAAAAAAAAGATAAAAGAATGGCAAGTGAACAAGAATGCATGAGAATCAACGTGACAGGCAGCAGCACTTCCCTCAATGCTCAGCAGCATCCTCCAGCTCTGAGTGACACCTCCGTACTACTCCACCTGAGTGCATTTCCCTCGAGCTGCATAAAAGAGAAAGCGTGCAAGAGAGGGGGTCCATTCCTCTCCACTCAAACCTGAACTTTTCACTGTCACCTTCTGCACAGGAGCACAGTGTATCAGCAGCTCATTAGTGAGAGCCAGGATTTTTTTATTAGACGCCCATTAGAGATCTTCCTCAATTTTTTAGCTCCGCTGCATCAACAAAAACAAATGTTAGGATCATTTCTCATTAAACCCTGCACTGTTCCCAACTCAACAGCTGTAGATGTACCACTGTGCTGCCAATGAAGCCCTCATTTACACCGATGCAACAGAATTTGCAGCCATCTGAACACACCACTCCCACCCCCCGGGATGCACCTTCCAAGGCGAGGAGCTGCAGCTCAGAACTGTGCTTACATAAGGTGCCTCTCCTCCCATTCCGGAGCAGCACGGATTTTATCAGCTATGTTGTTCCTCGCTAGATGTCAACTGGCTGCTTCTGCACTCTGAGATGCAAGAACATTCCTAGATGGGTAGCAAAGAATTGTTTAAAGACTGAGCGTTCAGCTCTTGGACTAGGTGCAGTGTGGTTGCCAAGGCACCGTAGTGTGTACATCAACAAATCCAGTTTAGTTCCACTCAAAGAGATCCTAAAGCCTTTGCCTTGCAATGCCAGAATTTTGAAGAGCAAAGTTTGGAAAAGTACTACACAACAAAGGCATCACCCAAACTGGATGCTTACATGTTGTGTTTTGTTCCTTTACCCTTTCTTAAAGCTCTGCAGCTTCACCACTTCGCCTCTGAGGTGGAGCAGTGTTTCCAGCAAGGCGAGGAAGAGCCACGCTGCTCGTGTTGGCAGTGAGGCCGAAGCAGAGCCCTCTGCCAAACAGTAATGGTGGCAGTGGGGCTGAGCAGTGCTGATGGTGACGGGAACGCCATGCTGATGGAGAGCCCGCAACTCCAGGTGCAAACAGGAACACCCGGAATCGGACAGTTCAGAGAGATCCCATCCAAAGAGCACGACCCAGACCCCCCACCTTCCACTTCCATCCTCTGCCACGCAATTACAACTCAGCAGTGCATGAGAGCAGAGCAGCGCTGCGCTGGTACCGCCCCGTGTTACAGCCCCCGGCGCAGAGCTGCGAAGGCACAGCTCGGAACTAGCTGTGCTTTTTGCCTGCTCCGTACATATGTTTTTGTTGTTAAAAAAAGGCTCGCTTGGGATGGGTGCCAAACGTGAAGTAAGTGCTTCAACAGGTGCTGGTCTCTCCTAAGGAACCTCCTGTAAGACGTGCTGGGCTGGGGGGGTTGCATCATGTTTTTTAACGCTTCACTCTCCCCCGTATGCACTCAGCACAACGTGACGGGGAGGTCACCACTATTTGTCTTCCCACTGTGCTTAAACATGGAAACGAGGCAATGCAGGAGAGCAAGAATTACAGCAGTCTTCGAAACCGACCTCAATTCATGGCTTTGGTGTGCCATGCATCTCACTAGTGCTCCCTTCAATAAACACCTTTGGAGCTCTGTGCCAAAAATAAAAGCGATTGCGTTACTGCTATCCCATACCAACACAGCGGTGCAGACTCTGTGTTTGCTGCTCTCCTCGGCCTGCTGCCTCCTCAGCGTTCACCAGATGTATTAATTCCTTGAGCCACGAGAACACAGCGAGCCAACACAGCAGCGTTCCCATCCATGTACTCTGTGTCCACGTTGGACAGCCGAACAGCGCCGCTTGCAGCCTGAGACAGCTTGTGGGCACAAAGTGATGCTTCTCAGGCTCCCGGACGTGTACCACTTCGGTAAGAGATCCAAACGATGACATTTAACACAAGTACTGACCTGCTCTCATTGCTAACGATGCAACGTTCTTCCAGATATGAGCCGTTACAGGAACACGTTGATAAGAAACACCTTGGTGTTTCCGTTGAAACTGGGCCGAAGTTTGCTGTGTATACAGCTGTGTGTGCACAGAGCCTCGAGTTATACAGGGAAAACAGGGAGAGAAACGCGACCCCAAAAGCACATCCCGTTTTCCTACCGCCTCTCTATGTGCCCAAAAACACGCAGATGGGAACCAAAGGGAGCACTTATTACAATGCAGCACACATCACCTTCTCTAAATTCTTCCAAGAAAGTATAAATAAATAAAGTTTGGGGCAAATGACAAAGTTGTGTGCGGAACTCGGCTGTCACCGAGGGGCAAATGTGACACCTCTGAGAACTCAGAGAATCAAAACCCGTCAGCAGCACGTCCCGTAAAATGCCCTTTTTTATACATGAAGATTTGATTCCCATAAGGGCAATAAAAGGGTGGAGTGTCCTTTCGACCAAAAAAATAAAGCTATCTGATGAATACAGGAAGTCAGATTTCACGATAACTGCTCCGTTGCCGGTTTGCAGTTTCCATTCGAAGCTTTCTTACAAATTTCAGCTTTCCACTTTAAAGGCTTTCTCTGTAGCTGCCAAGGCTAATCAGCAGCAAAACAAGTGCAGATGCGTTAGAAATGCGTTACTGTGTCTTAATTGGAAATTAAGTTACGTTTAAAGGATTAACTCCAAGTTTTAAAGACCATATTATGGGTAAATGGTGCTGTTCCCATCTGCTCCAAGCTCGCCGGCCCACTGCTCCCCATGGTTTCAGGAAGGAGATGAGGGCCCTCACCCGCAGCAGTGGCCTTCCCAGGGTACACAGGGAGAAAATTCTTCCTTCTCCGCGAGACAGCAGAAGGGAGAGACTCCAGAACTACCAATCTGGCTTCTTTCTGCAGCATGAAATTAAACATTAAGTTAAACAAACCCTCCAGACAAGGCAGTAACGCGGTGGAATCCCAGTGGAAGTATTTTCTTCAGAGGGAGATTTCTTCCCATTCACAATGCTCATGTTGATAAGAAAAGCAAACAGTCTTAAAAACGAAGATCAGTTAACGTCTATTTAATGATTCGCAGTTTCTGCATTTAGACTTGGTGGGGATACAGCCATTAAAAATCGCCCAATTCGCCATCTAGCTATTACATTAAGAAGTTCTTTACATTTATGTCCGAGTTGCTTAAAACCACCCAACAATTCACTAAGTGCTCCGGCCACCAAAGCGTCTGCCTCCTCCCTCAAGCCAGCCATGTTCCGTTAATGTTCCGAAATTCGTACTATAAACTGAATTTCTGAAACATTTGCTGTTCCATTCCTAAAATGAACGTACATTGGGATAACTCTCATTTACTAAAGCAACCCCTTCAAAAGAGTCGTCTAGAATTTATTTAATCAAATAAGGAAGGATTCAAGAATCAATAAGAGAAAAGCCTGCTACGCCGAGGAAGGGAAAACTGCTGGCCACGTTTCATGAACTGCAGTGGGTACTCAGCTCTCAGTGCCTCTCCACATCAGCAGACCCAGACACCATCCCATGGAATCCAGGATCTTCGTGCTAATAACAAGCAGAAAAAGAACATCAGCAGCAGAGGGACGTTCCATGAGCGAGGGAGGAGGTGGCTGTGTAAGGCAGGCAGCTTCCAAGGGAGCTGTGCAGCCCTCCTGCTCCTGCAGCACGGCTCCCATGGCCTCGGTACAGCAGCTGAACAGGTTTGAAACAGTTCAGGTTAGCACAGATCCTCTTCACTTGCTCACCCCTCCGGTGGATGAGCTGATCAGAGCAGGAGGGAAACGGGAGAGAACAGCTTGAGTGCACAAAAGGGCGACTTCGGTACCTGAGTAACCCAGCGGAGCAGTCTGACTGCACACCGTGCTTCAGGGCTGCCTAGCAAGGGACGCTGATGTCTGAGTAAACCTCATCTCTGCTCTCCTGGAAGCTGGAAGGTATGGAAACAACGAGGCAACGGATCCATAGGAGCAGCGGGAATTTGTCCTCCTTCTGCCACCAGACTCCTCACGACAACACAGGAGCAATTAAAACCTTTTGCAGAGGCAACAGCTCCTTTTCGGATTACTCAATACAAAGCATTGGCTCTGTCAAAATTACCACCCAGGGTCTAAAGGAGTTCTCCCAGAGCTGTGCTGTGTGTAAAGCACTTCTGAAGCCGGAGCCCGCTGCTGGGCATTCCCTTCCCCCTGGGGCAGCAAGTGTGTACTCCGGGCATTCAAAACATCCATCGCTCTTACACCGAAGCTTGCATCTTAGCCATCTTCCTATAAAACAAGGATAACTCCAGGAGAAGAAGACTGTGAAGAACTTGAATTCCAGTATCACCAATACATCTGAGCACAACCAGAACAGCAGCACGTATAGGATCGGAGTTTCTCCTTAACTCACAGCGTGCCCTGAGAGGGAATGGGAATAAAGCGTACCACGTCAAACCACTTCTTCCACACTGTACTCCTCATCACCCAGTGTCGCTCCACCCAACGTAAAGATGCAGTGCCAGGAAACTACAGTTGAAGTTCTCTGATCGAAGACAGTGATTCTCTAGAAGATGGCCTGGCCACAGAGCTAGATTAAACCATCCAGAACTACACAGCTGCACGCAGACCAGCGGCCCCTCCATGCTAACCAGTGCTGCAGACACTGAAAGGGAACTCTCCAAGCTGTGCTCTTCCCAAAACCAGAACACACGAAAGTGTGCTCGCTGCAAAGCAAGGGACACTGCTCCGTTACCCCTGAATTATCAACCATTCGTGGCAGCCACGAAAAGCAAACCTGCACCCAGAGGATGGAAAAAGCACGGCCAGATTCCTCACAGCTCCTCCTGGCTGATGGAGACAGCAGTCACAGATGAGTTTGTTAAGGAAAAAGAGAATCCCTCGCAATTCTTTCTCCTTTGGGCTGTCACAATCAGGAAGAAACTGCAGCGAGCCAGCTTTTGAAAGCAACCTATTTCCTGCAGTTTCAAGTACCGATCCAACAGCAGCAGAGGATCCAAATGCACAGCTGTTCCTCCCAGGAAGACTGGTAAAGGAAATGAAGTCTGAAGTGAAGAGGAAAGGTATAATCCGCAATGATAGCAGCTGCTCCGTCTGGGCCGCTTGGGATTTAAAATATTCCATCATTGTAACACAACGTTTTGCAATGGGTTTTTTTGAATTTTAGTATGTTTTTCTTGTCATGAAAGTGAAGATTTTAACACTGGCTGGGAACAGACAAGTGCGGACAAGCAGAGCGAAAGCTTCCCTTGTTGCTGCTGCCAATCACATTTGGCCTCACGATGCTGTTACCGTCCTGGTGCAACAGATATTGCAGAGCAGAGTACTACCAAGCCAAAACAGGAAGCCAAACGTCTACTACGAACTAAGTGAAAATTACCACGAGAAAATCCAGACATATGGGATGAACCGGACCTGAACCCAGGCTTCTAGAACTGCTACATCACTGTTTACTCCTCCATCACCGTAACTGTCATTTAAGTCACTTTCAAATATTTGTTCCATTATCACATTGACGTTTTGGGACCCAAACAACACAAACAACCCCGCAGGCCAACCCAAACGTAGCCAAGAATACAAATTCAAGCAAAAAATAGTTCTTTTTTTTTCTTTTTTTTTTTTAGAAACGGGATCTGTTGCAATACACCGGAATTCAGCAGCCACAGGAACACAAGAGCCGTGTTTTCACCACACTGAAGTGCTCCATAACAAACCCCGCTGGCAGCAGAGCGGTGCAGCCTCAGCACTGCGCTGACTTTTGGATGGCTGTGGTTCATTAACGCACGTCCGAGGACTGAGGGTTTTCTTTTCGCAGAGACTTCAGACATTAACAACGGGATGTGACATTCGAGCACCAGAACCAAAGGGATTCACAGCACGGGGGTCTGCAGGGACGGGAGGGGAGGCAGAACTCTGCCCCTCCATCTCATGGAGCCCCCAGGAGCTCTCCCCATAAATCAAAGTGGAAAGCACAAAAAGTGGATTTCTGCATTAATGACATTGTCTAGTTAGAGGACAGGGGACAGCACGCTAGCTAACTTCTGATTTTAAATACCTGGTTAAGCTGAAAGATTTCCTGGTACATACATAAGGCTGCAATTCCAGCTGCTCACCAGTAAGCACGAGGTCTCTTCCACGGGAGCACCAGCACGGGTCCCTCCTGCCTGCAGAACAACTCCCACACACTCAGGCTGTCCTGAATGACTCTGTGCTTCGGAAAGGAGAAAGGAGATGAGTTCTTACCCCTACTGTCCGTGACAATGAGAGCCACCTGAGGAAGGCAGTCCCCAAAGAAAACCGATATATGAATATCTGAAATCATTTCACTTTTGCAGTTAGAGTGGGGAGAAGGCAATGCTGCGGAGAGCAGAGCCAGCCTGCACAGCCCCACGGCTCAGGTGCAAAGCATCGCTGCTGTGCACCAACTTGAAACAAACTTCTCCCAACTGGTAACCCTAACACCGCTTCGCTAAAAGCATTATAATCCAGTTAAATAAATTTCATTCATAAGAGATGAAATATATACTGATCAGCAAAGCTTAAGCAGGGATCGCTTGAGTCCCTGCCAACGAGCAATCGCTGCACTTTTAGCACTCCAAGAGAGCCAATTATTACTCATGAGTTCATGATGTTTTCTTCACCTTCCTGTTGAAGAGATTATTTAAGACCTCAAATCACTTAACTGGATTGTTTTGTCCTGTTATGAGTCATCTACAAATTCCAAGGCACCATTAGATTCTCCTTCATGGGCTGGAACCAACTCCCCAGATTGCCTCAGCTCCACAATTTGGAGGAAACGGGGCTATAAAAATTACACCCATCCCCAGACCCCCATCCCCAGGTGTCTTCTAGAGTTCGTGTGAAAGCGAAAAGATCTCACCTCCTCGTATACAATTACTATTTATAAACCACCCCAAATCCACACTACGCTCCAGGCCAAAAACCCTTCTTCCTGTAAACCCAAAGAGACCAAAACAGAACGCTTATCCGCTGCAGGAAGAAAAAATAGCTGGGGGAGAGGGAGGAAAGCAGCGCGTAACGCTGAACTCTTGTTTTCATTTGTGATTTCTCTTTTTGATACCAGCAGAACCTCTTCACACATTATCTGCACTCAGCCATCTCCAGCAAACGAGTCGGTACGGAGCGCTGGGTGTCCTGGGGGCTGCAGGCAAAGAACCCCCGCCAGCAAACCTTGCAGAATCTGAATGATGGTAACAATTACATTTAGCACGCGGGCTGTCACTCCATGTTTAAGAAACACTTCGCAATTGCTGCGGAACAAAGGTTTACTGTTTGAGACTTCACAGTCACAACCGAGTCGCAAGGAAAAACAGGATACAGCACAACTCGCGCCTTAAAATAGTGACTGTTCTTCAGAGCTCTGCTCTATCACCGGGCAGGGAGCCAAGCTGAGCTACAATATGAACCAAACCTGATTTGCACTGCTTTTAAAAACAAACCAGATCCCATGGCAGTTCCTAAAGCACCGCCCTTCTGATGTGAAAGGCTCTCAGCACGAGAAGGGTATGCACGTCACTGATAATTGGGTACAACGCTTCGGAGAGGACTTGTACGTGAAGCTCATTGATTATCCAATAGCAGAAAACTCCTCGCTTTCACAGTATATTTAAATCCAGCACTACGCTCAAGGTCTGATTACCGTCCTGGCGGTTGTTAATTGCTAAGTGTGCTTTAAAGAAAGCACTGTTTGGAGTGGGGCAATACAAGCACCCGCTGCTTGATGGGCAAAATCCCAGAGAAGGAATGTCCACCCAAACAAAAACGCCCCTAAACCGTCCCCCCTCCTTCTATGGAAATACCTCAGGAAGACGAAATAGAAGCGGAGATGCCCTCATTAAGGAAGATAAAAATAGCTTTTATGCTCCGTTTTTTATTTTTAGCAAAAGACTGACAATTCAGTTACGTAACCCCACGCGATGTGTAAACGCCGAGAGCAGCAGCAAAGGGGAGCAGCTCCCAGGAGCACAGCCGACTCCCAGCACAGTGCTGCAGGACATGCACGCAGAGCTGTGCCACCACCGCCTTCAGCAGGTGCAAAGATGACACCTCTCCATGCGCACATCACCGCGGCTGCGCGGTGCTGTTACCTGAACCAATCCCTCGCGCTGCAGCTTCCAGAGACGGAGCACCGGACCACGCTCAGAGCATTACAACCACCTGCCATTAGAACCAACGTTCTTCAAATGCAGAACGCTCCAACAACGCAATCATTTCGCTGCAGAAGTGAAAAACCTGATTACAACAAGAAGTCAATGAGACACGTGAACCCGAGCAGGCTGGTGCAAGCTCGCACGGAATGAGTTTTGCTCTCCTCCACCCTCGTGGAAAAATGCCACAGAGCTGAGGGGAGCGGGGCCTCGTGGGGCTGGGAGTGAAGGACTGCAAGGAGGACGACGGCTGAGTGCACAGAGGAACAAGGGAAAGCCCAGCACCACCACGCCAGCCACCAGCGACTGCTCAACGGCCGCCACGAACATGACCTACGCAATCCTGCAAGGAAAGGAAACAGGTGAGAAGTACACGTGTTCACCAATCACAGTCCTCCCCTTTCCCATTCGTTTCCCCCCTTAATCCACCCTGCAGGGGGCAAAACACTGCACGAGGACTCAGAGTGGGCAGGAAGGCTGTGCACCGCCTCACCTATGGGACGCTGCTGCACCACGACGCATTCCAAGAGCAGCACAGCACAATCTGAAACACCTTCCGAGCTGGGAGCAGCATCACCTCTCTGAATAGGCATACACTGGGGGAGACCAACTCTAATTCCTCCCCTTTGAAACTCTGGCTGTTCAAGCAAAATAATTTCAACATGGAAACAGCTGAGTGTCCACCAGAACTGCGTCGTACAGAAAAGTCGAGCAGCCCAGCAGAGCTATCAGAGATCTTCCCCATTTTCAAGAAGCAGAAAGCAACAGAACTACCAGCGGGGGAAGCACAGCACACACTTTGAGGAAAGGCACCTGGATTTCAGCGCAGGGGTCAGCAGTGCTGCTGCACTGTTACTCAAGCTCCAGGTTGGAACGCGCCACTTCCTTCTCCTCTCCTTTGGGACTTAAGGCCCCGTTTTTGTGGGTGGGTGCTGTTATGTGCCACAACGATCCTTTGCCATCGCAAGGAGAATTTGCATTTCCTAGGAAATCACGTGCAAAACAGGACTACTGTCAACACTCCACTATGAGGTAGTGATGGGATCACACGACAACAGCTCCCATGGACAAACAGGAGCTTCTGCAAAGCTCACACGGTCCAACGAGCACCAAAGGAGAGCTCGGCAGAAATCCTACCCATAGATATCATTTACACAGCACTAAACATCCTATGCAAATCATTTAAAACGAATCGAAGCAGCATTTTAAACTTTAACTCCTGTGCACTATCAGATACGCAAATCTTAGCTAATGAGTTAATAAATACTTACAGCTTGGCTGCCACCTCGAGTTTACATGGAAGCCTTTGGGACTGCATGTTTGTATGGAAATGCACATAGTTTAGGCCAACAGGAAAACAAAGGGAAGCAGCACGAAGGCCACAACTCCTTGCTGCCACAAAATGCACACGACTGCAAGCTGACGTTCACTACAAACATCCACCTGCTTCCTCCAGCCCTGCCAGCAGCCAATACAGCCCCGACTCCAAAGCAACAGCTCCACCAGCACATTCACAGCAACACCAGGGAGAGACGCCAGCCATCGCAACCAGAAGCACTGTTTTAAAGAAGGAAAAGCTTCTTTCCTTAAGCTGCAGCGTCCCGTTTGCTGGGAAGTGCCCTGCAGTATGCAGACCAGGCACAGAGTATTGATGGAAAGTACCATTAGAGGCTGATCGACGCTTTTATGGAAACTGACAAAATTCAGCCCAAGAAAACACTCCTCAGCAATTAGGGAGAAAGAAGAGAAAACCAAGACGAACATTACACCTTTAAAGCCATCTCGTTTAAATCCCCATGGACCATGCCAGAGAAGATGTCCGCTTCTTGCCCAATTAGCATCTCGTTACCGCTACCGTAGAGCGTCCAGAAGTGCCGGGTAATTTCCTGAATTAATGCCAGCACATCATTCAGATTAATAAAGAGTCAACTCCATACACTGACTGACAGCTGTCTGCAGTAGGTTTGTAGCTCCAGCATTTGCAGCTGTAACTTGAAGTCATCAACACTCCGCACCGCAATCTGTAAACACGAGGCCAAAAAGAAACGGGTGCCTGCACCTGAAAGCTGTCAGGATCTGAGCTATGAGCACAGCTCACTGCTGTGCCAACAGCTCTGCAGTTCAGCCCGAGGGAAAAACCCAACGCATCCTCAAAGAGGGGAAGGGCTGACTGCTCAGAACTCCGCTCTCTTACAAAATGAGTAACTTCCAGAAATGCAAATTGCTGCAAATATTCCTCCACTGAAGCTGAAGCAAAGTTTGAAACGCAGCGCAATGAGCAGAGTTCCACGTGTTCCTCCACTGAACTACACACGACATACTGAAATGTAACAGGAGTACAGTTAGCATTCATGTGCCTGCAGACGCTGGATGGTTACAGAAGGAGCCGGCCATGTGCAGGAATGCAAAGCAGAAGCAAGAGGCTGTAATGCACCTTGATGATGGGAGCATAACAAAAGCCATTGTCTCCTTAGAAAAACAACACAAGAAAAAGCTGAGTGGGCTCCCAAGCAGAAAGGCTGCCCTGCTGAGCCAAGGCTGAGCTCTGCAGCACGGCTATCAGCAGCAGCTCACGCTGTTTACCTTGGACAGCTCAGGCCAAGGAAGGAGGGCAGAGCGCTGCACAGGAACAGAGATCCTTTGTGGCCCTGCCAGAGCTCATCTTTACATTTGCACTGATTCTCCCTTGCATTAAGTCTTTCAGGCTCCCACTGGTGTGCTGCTATTTCAGCCCATGCAGCCCAGGGCCGGGTGTAGACGAGCAGGGCAGCTCGGTTTGGGAACCGCTGTGGGGTCAGCAGGCAGTGCCCTGCTCCAGTAGCCTCCGATGCACGGAGCTCCCTGACCCACTTCTATGCCTGGAAACATGGAGCCCTCAGCTGGGAAGTAACAGAGCAGAGCACCGGGCAGAGCCGCATCCAAACCAACACCGCTGCACAAGAGGAGATCCCTATTGACAGGAACAAAGCCACCTGCAGCTGGCAGCACCCAGCCCCTGCTGACAGGGCCGAATCCTGATTCTGATGCACTTCTTTCACATCCTTCAGTCGCATAGAAGTACCATTACGCAATGGGAATTTCTTTTTTATCAAATTATTTAATAAAAGACATCGGGAATCACTGTGACACTGTCATCGCCATTAGTGTTTATCGTTTTTTAAACTAGAGATTAGCACTGCTGATTGAAGTAAGCTTTTAAATACTGCTTTGCATACTACCTACATCTGACGGCCAGCTGCAATGCACAAAGACATTCTGATCTCTCCTGCAGCAAGCAGCCACATGCGTGGGCACCAAGAAAACAAACGCTGTGCCACTGAGGAACAGTGCCTATCACCAGAGGTCCTCTTCTGAGAAGGGCAGTTAGCAGCAGCTCACAGACACCTTCCACATGCTATGTGTGCGGAAAGGCCGCAGGCAGTGCTGGAATTCTGCAGCACGTTTCCAAACGTCATCGTTCACCTGCTTACCTTTCCTCCCCGTTTTCACTGCAGGAGCAGCACAGCTCCGCAGCAGTTTGCGGAGCTGGGAGGTTCTGGGGGGGCTTCTTCATGAGGCAGAGCTGCAAAATCCGTGAGAGGGAGCTCAAACACAGCTCCAGCTGGAATCCCACAGGACAAAGTGCCTCCAACAATATATACAATAAATGAATAGATGAGCGGCCCCAGAAACTCGAGAGCGTTTCCAACCGAACAAGAACTACCTTTAAAATGCAGGTGAGAAGCTTTAAAAACTTAAATGCTTTAACGTGTGGCTCTTCAGATGAGATGTGAAGAGCTCAGCGCTGGCTGTGTCATCTTGCACGGCACTGTCTTGTGAACTGCAACTTTAGAAGGCGGCAGCAGCTCTGTATGAGGGAACACACAGAAAGCAGCAAGCATCCCCGCACTGTGCTACAACAGGAATCCAGAGCAGGCCCTGGTAAACAACTCAGAAATCAGCACCGCTCGGAAATTTCATGCTTTGCATTAAAAAAAAAAAAAGAAAAAACGAGAAAAAAAAAAGGGAACAGAATCATCAGCAAAATACAGGAGTCACACAGAACAAACTCCCCCTCTTCTCACCCACTTAGTTACTATGGGACTCACAGAAATCTCTGGATTATAAACATGAAGGTCCCACTCACAAGACAATTAAGCAGATCCAGTGCTTCTATCAGCCACCCACCTGCGAGGCTCTTTGCAAGCTCTGTGGCTGCAGAAAAGCTGGAATGCGCGTTGCACTGGGCAGCTGAAAGACAGCACTCTGCTGCTCCTGATCACAACGGAACCCTTTGGAAACCATCGCCATTTAATTCCCAAACGTATTTTTTACGTATATATATATTTACCATCTGAATGGCGAGGGCAACAGACAAAAAAGAGTTAATATCACACTCTGTCTTGTTTTGGACAAGAGAGAAGCACTGCAACATACAAATCTCAGATGGATTCAACAGTTAAATGGGTGGTAGGCTCCCAGGCGAGACAGCGAGCCCAGAAACAGCACGGGGATGCACAAGAAATGGTGGAACAGCAGTTTCCTGCCTCTGTTGCGACCAGTAACCAACAATAAGAGAGACAAGAGGGTAAACACTGCAAAAAGACAATTACTAATAATGAAAAAGCAACAGAAATTTTGGGCTGCTTCCACACACTGAGTAACGCGTTTTCAAACGGACAGCAAAGTGCCGGCTGCCAAATGAAAATGAGAGCAAACAGCAAAGTTGTGCTTAACCCCTTTTTGCTTTTATGCTGCATTTTAAACACAGATGAAATCATGGAATTCAGAAGCAGTCGACAAAGGAGACATTTTACTCGGCTGTTCGGTCAGTGTTTCCATCACTTCAGTACCCAGAATCCTCACACAACTCATTCATCTCGGGTCCTTCTCTCAGTACCGGGTCGTTGAAAACGAGAGGGGTTTGCGTTTGCAAACCCTGGATTAGAAACACTCAGATGTGGGAGCAACCAGATCAGCACTCTGCCTTACGGACATCCTTATCCTGCACGAGGCAAACGCCAAACCCGAGAGCGGAGGGAAGGACCGCTGCGGACTTCAGGAGCTCTGCCCAGCGGCAGCCAAGCTCCGGCCATCGAAAGGCAAAAACCACAGGAGATGGAGCTACGCGGGCACACCAGAGGCTCAAGGAACAAGTGACTGCAGGCACCTCCAAACCGTCCTCGTGGCGCTCCCAGCTAACTCCAGCGTAACTCCAGCACAGCATCTTGCACGATGCACCAGCAGACGCGCAGCGCAGCCCCGGCCTCGCACCGTTGCAGCCGCGTGCATTCCTTTTCCCTCTGCCCAGTGGCAGCACAGAGACAAAACAAATACTGACCCTGCCCTGATACCGAGCGCTAAAACGAAAGGTTTTACTGCACATCCAACTGCACATCCAACTGCACATCCAACTGCACGTTGTCTCGTTCTCGCTCGGCCACAAACAGGCTCGTAAATGTTCCTTAAGCAGTTGGAAGAGAAACACAAACGTTGACACAAGCAGGTGAGAACAGAACCACACGGAAGAGCTGTGATACCCGCGGATCCCAACCAGCAAACGCCTCTGATGTTTGGCCCAGGCACTCGTTACGCCGCTAATTCCTAATGATGGGCTTTGCAGGGCCAGGAGCCGCGGAGGATCGGGGAGCGCAGCAATTCGCACCCACGGGGAACACAATCAGCGACGCACGGCCCAGCAGCTCCCGCTGCGCCTCTGTGGGTCTCTGTGCCCCGCGGTTCTGTCTGAGGGGCGGAAATCCCCCCCCTCCCCCCGGCTCCGGGCCTATCTCAGCAAAAGGAAAACACCTCCTCAGAGCAGGTCCTGGCAGTGTGAGGGATGCAGACCCTCCCCTCAGTTCCTCCCGACCCCGTGCGGGGCTCCCCCTGCCCCTTCCCGGGTCCCTCCTGAGGAGACCCGAGTACCCCCCCCACACACACCCACACACACAGAGAGCGAACCCCGCTCAAATAAGGTTCCCAGCAGCCGAGGGCTCCTCCAAAATTTCTCTTTTCAGAGCCATGGCTCATCGAAAATTTTTCTTTTCGGCAGCCGAGGACTCGTCGAAAATTTTCTCTTCGACA
>JANHGO010000469.1:0-40746 GCA_024606505.1 Aquila spilogaster
TGACACAGCCTTGTTTCCAGAGCTTGTACACCCCTTTCTTCGCCCTCAGTTCTCTTAGCAGGTCATTGCTGAGCCATTACATTAAAACATTACCTTATTTTTTGCTTAGTTTCATAATGTCTTTGACTTGTGGACATTTCTTGACATCTTAAGCTATTGTGATATTATTTTAGATAATTAGAAAGCTGGTCAGAGAAAAACGATTGTTTTTGTGATGTTTTTTGAAGGTTGTACATCTTTTTTGTTCCACAGAGGGACAAAGTCACAACCTTATAATTCAGTTATGTGAAAATGTTTGAAGCAAAATGTCAGTTTTCAAATAGATAAAGGAAGTGTTTTCAGTCCTTCTTCTCTTCCTCGTTTTCCTTCTGAAATTGGCATGGACCGTGAGGAAAAAAAAATCCTCTTATAATTTCATTGGAAGGGATGCTTTTCTGCAAAGCATTTTAGACCTAGCATAAAACATTCTAACCTACTTTAATCTACGTGACTATTGCTATGTTCAAAAATCCTGCTAAAGAAAGACTCATTTTATAATCACTGTTTACATCTTCTGATTTGTGACTAATTTTTTTCTTAAACTCTTTCCAGATTTGTGCCTGAAGATTGAAAAGCTGTGTCCTTCACACTTTGCAGGTAATACGAACACACAGTGAAATCGTAGTGCCATTGCAGTCAGTTGTGAAACCAAACTTTGGACAGTGGATTTTAGCAGTACTGTTATCCCAATGGGAATTACATTCTTAGTCTATTTTTTTTTTTTTGTATTTGACTAATGTTCTGAACTTATCTTGCAGATTCTTTTACCTTACCTTCTTGTATAGTATAGCAGCTGAGTAAGACCTTGTTTCCTCTTTAGTAATGAACTACCTGCCACTGTGCCAAGCAGAAACTTCTTGTTTTCCAGCAACCTACCTGGGGGAAGAACTTCAGAAAGTTAAAATTTTGATTCTCCATCCTTGCTGTGTTATTACAAGAAGAGGGACTTTTTCAGTTGCTCTGCTCATTATTGAGATGGGTCTAAGTGAGCATGATAGAAACCTTAACCAGCAAACAAGCAACTCAGGGCTGAGAACAATTGGTTACACAAAAAAAAGCAAGAAAATGATAATATCCACCTGCCAGCTCTGCCTTTTACCTCTGGCTGTTTCTGTCCTTTCTAGTTCCACTGGTTATGGAAAGCACTCCTTTGAGCACGCAGAGGTGATATTTAATTGTTTCAAATTGAAGTTATGGAAACCCATTTGATTTTATGTTTTAATTATGAAGGCACATTTAATTTTAAAGCTACTTCTATTGCTTATGCATTTCTACTTGGTTATTATCTTCCTAGCTTCACAATAATACATTTGGTTGGATGGAGTCATCATTCTGTCCAGATGTGCACGTGGCAATTTTTATCTATGTTTGATAATCTAAAAATGAATAGGAAAGTATCCAAGGTTGGGAAATTCTCCTACATAGATCGTTTTTACTAGGCTTCAGTTTTTCCTCAGAAATCCAGTGGGACACTGAGAGCATTTTGCATATAATCATGTAATCTAGCTCCATCTGAAGTAGTTTTAAAGGACTGGCATTGTCTTTCCAGTAATTTCTAAGCTCTGTTACTCTTTACTTATATGTTATGGTCCTCCATTAGCAGTACTGAAAAACAGTGAACCTATTTTTCTAATATTTAGCTACGAAAACTCAAAGAAATGACCACTTATTTTTCTTTTTTTTTTATATTTTTTTGTTTTGTTAAATTCTTCTTTTAGTATGCAGTGGTTAAGCTTTGTAATGTCAAAATCAGAAAGGGGAGCAAGTTGCCATTTGTATGGTGATTAAGGATATTGTCATGACAGCGGTGGGTACACGTCATGCATTTGAATCAGACTATCCCTTTTGGAGCGCTCAGAGAAAAGAGACCAGTGTCTGAAAACCAGGGTTGCCCGTACAGAGGCAGCACAGTTCATAAAGTTTGCCCACCCTTCATTGATGGGTGCGAACGTAATGTGCTGGGGCCACATGACCCACTTTTCGCCATAAACAGCTGCAGATAGTTTAAGCTGCCTCAGATTTGTTCATGGTGCAGACAAAAAACTAGTGACTATAATGTAGCTGCACCTCTAAGCAGGAAGCTGGAAAAAACGTGCGAGGAATGACTGTGCTAATGCCTATAAAATGTAGGTTAATAAGCTATAGGTTAGCACCTATCCTATGGCAGTGGTTGGTGCCTCTACCCAATACTAACTGTTCTGTGGGGAGTAAATTGCAAGTCTTTATTCCATTCTCATTTGGTTCCTACTGGAGCCTTTAAAGCTTCTCTTGACTTTAAGGGTGGGGTGAGGAGAGTCTCAGCTCTCCCTGTTTCCAACTAAGCGCTTATTTTTTTCTCCATCAGTGCAAAACCTCAGCTTGTTAGGAAAGTCTGTCTTGCAGCAGAGTGTCTGAATGTACAAATCTGCTCACAATCACAGCTGGAGTGACTTATAGTGGAGACAGGTCATGCTGGGTTCTTTCACTTTGGTACCAATTATATTTTTCTATGAAAGCACAAGAGAAAATATGACTTTGTGATTTGAAGTCAGTAGAATCTGCAGAGCGTAGAGCAACTTGTCTTTTCGTACGCTGCTCTTTGTAGATACAATGTGTTAAGAAATTAAACTCGTGCCTAGCCTTGGGGCTTAGTTGCCTATCTGTACTGTCAGATCTGTCCAACTAAGAGAAAATCATCTGAAACTTAGGCCCAAGAATATTTTGAAGAAAGTGCTGTTGGGGCAAGCCGTGAAAAGACTTTGTTACGATGAAACAAACCTCTTAGTATGTGATGCTTTAAAACAGCAAAATAGAATATACTTCATGGGCTTTTTAAACTTTGCTGCTTAAGGTAATTCAGAGAATTTACTGGACCTCAGTGAGCTTTGGAATAACGAGCCTTGTAACTTCCAAAAAAAGTGAGTAATAGAATAATACAGAACTACTACTGGATTGATGGTGCACTTGCTCAACAATTTTGCTGTTTGGGACCGATGATTTCTTAGGGCTTTAATAGCATATCCTGAAACTTTAATTATAAAATATAACATTGGACTCAGTAGGGACTCTGAACAGATGATCTGTCAAAATTTTTACTAAGGGTTGTGCTGAAGCCGGGTTTATTCATTTCACTTCCTTTTGCCCACAAGCACGGGTAGACTGCTTTGACTGTGCTTTTGCTTTGAATTATTAGACTCATTCTAAACCTCAAGAAAACCTGAAGCTGTAGTTGAAGCTCAAGACAAGAATTCCATAAAATGAAGTTTGAAATAAAAGCTAAGTTTTTTTGCATGGTCAATGAGATGCAGTGTTGTTCTGGACCATTCCTGCTACTGCTTAATTTTCTGCAGTGACAAGTTAAATCATTATTATTTTTTAAACAGTTTTGCTACCCATTTGGCGACTAATTCCAGATCAAGAAAAGGACTCTGACTGTTCATCTGAATCTTTCACAGAATTTGGCCTTGTTTGCTCTTTACTGCTTGCAAATGTTGCTTCAAGAGAAAGTACAAGCTGTGTCGTATGTAGCAGAGCAGTATTTTGACTGGATTAGATTTTTGTGAATTCAGATGTTTTCATCCACTGAGTATGAATGTGACGTGTGAGCTCATACATGATATTTACACCACCTGAAGTCAGAATTAGTGGGTATTTGCACTAGAAGTGCAATTGACAGAACGATGTATGACTCATTTGATCAATCACAGCTAGCCAATGCCACTAAAGCAATAAATATTGAACACTTCATAGAATAGCTCATGTTGCATCTGGAGATAATAATCTCCCTCCTAGATAATTGTTTGGATAATTGTGTTGTATAATGGTTTTGGATAATTATCTGAGTAATGAACATATTTAGAGGAACTGTGGTCTTCTCTTACAATATAATGAGTATAAAAGTTATGAATTAATATGATAATCTATTGGCTTTGGTCAGTCAGTCATTTATTTCAAATTACAGTGGAGCAAAAGAATGATAATTCCCTTTTTGAATTAAACTGCTTTAGCAAATTTGGTGTGCAAACACTCGCATTTGAACCCCTACTGCCCTGTTTTCTGTTTTCTTTATCTTTAATTTTCCATCCAGGGGCTTCAGGCAAATGGGCAGTTGTGCTATATGGCTAAGTGGCAGCATGATCTCTGCAGTAATATCAGCTTTAGAGAGGCATGTGCTCAGCAGAGGTCCAGACTCTGTGCTTTTTCTCTCCTTTGTGTGAGGATTTTGCTTTTGCTGTAATTGTTTTGGAATTAGATTGTGCTGTGGAATGAGTCATCTGCACAGACCATAGACCACGGGCATCTTTGCAGTTTCTTTTCTCAAATGATAGCCTCACTGTTTGCCTTTTTTTAGCTTGTGCTGAGCGCTGCTGTGGGGTGAGAAGAGGTAGAGTGAGGTGACTGCGTGGTGCTGCCACCAGCTGCCCTGGGGGAGGGAGGAGGAGGGAAAAGCAGAAGCCCCTCTCCTGAGAGATGTACTAAGGCACCCCTGCAGCTCTTCTCAGCCCAGTTTACTGAATTAAAGTTAAAGTGACTGGAAGTTCAGCTGAGTAAAAGAAAAAGAGATAAAAAAAAAAAGAAAAGACAAGAAAAAGCCATAGGCTTGACTTTGAAAAAGCCTTCTGAGTTCAGTCTAAAATCTCTCTCTGCCATGAATAAAAATTTATGTGCAAAAACTATGAAGGAAAGTAGCTGGGCAAATGTGCTGCTTTTGCACAGCTTAGGAGCCATGGTGTCTGTCTAATTCTCCAATTTACCAGTGGTGGGAAGAGTTCTCCGCGGTAGTTCAGCTGAAGTGGATTCATTTTCTGGCATTACAAAGCCTGCTGATGCATGCTTTGTGCAGCCCATGCTAATCAACATTGCATGCTTCATTTGAAATAAATACAAAAAAAAACCTGTTCATAAGCCACCAAGAATATAACCCTGAACTTTTTCTGTTGATTTTGAAGTTGTGTGCTCATGCAAGGAGCAGGCAGATGTGGGAGAGGGAGATGCAGGCCTCAGCCAGGCCTGCTCCCTCCTGCCTTCCCGTTCTCCTTGCTACTACATCCGTCTCTGTGCCATGCTAAATCCAACAAGCTGTCTATGGTTGACAGCTCTTAGCTGTGCATTGCCCTTGCTCAGTAGAAACCTCCCTGTCTTGGAGTGCCAGGACCAGAATGTATCCCACCTGGGCTTGAGGCAGAGGGAGTGTGTCTGCTGCTCTCTCCCTTTCTGTGTGCCAGGCATGGTACTCACCTGGTCTAAGGTGGTCAGCACTGGAAGAGGGTAGCACTTCTGGATGGTACCTTGCATGTAATATTGCTACAGCGCTGCTATTCCCTCCTGCACTATGCCTGTGTAAAATTGTCATGCTTCTGGGCATTGAGGCTGTGCCCTCTTGTCCTATTGCTATTCCCAGATAACAGCCATAGGATGAGAGAGAATGGCCTCAAGTTGCATCTAGGGATGTTCAGGTTGGATATTAGGAAAAACTCTGAAAGAGCGGCGAGGAAGTGGCACAGGCTGCCCAGGGAGGTGGTGGAGTCACTGTCCCTGGAGGTGTTCAAGAACTGTGTTGATGTGGCACTGAGGGACGTGGTTAGTGGGCGTGGTGGGACTGCGTTAGCAATTGGACTAGGTGATCTTAGAGGTCTTTTCCAACCTTAATAATTCTGTGATTCTGTGATTAGTTGCCTAACAGTGTCATGGGGATCCCCTGTGTCTGCGTGTCCTAGCAGCATGCTGCTGTATGCTGCAAAGTCACAGTGTGAGTTAGCAGGGTGTACGCATAGCCAGAGATTTGACGTGTTTGGGCAGGGAGGTTTTCCTGGCATCGTTTGAAAGCAAAGAAAAGGCAATCTTTTGGCACTATGTATGCTGAAGAATTAAATACAACAATTTTTTTTCCAGTAATCTGAAGAACTATATTACTGTTGCCACATATTTATTTACTGTTCTTTATTCTCTCTGAACTGCTAAGATTTTCTGGAAGAAAGGGTTTTAACAGAGAAGGTAATGTAAGCACCGTTAGAAATAATTATATTCTTCTGGTTTACTGCTAAGCTAAGCAGGTTTTAATTGTGTTTGATTCTTCTAAATCTGTAATGTATTAAGAGTATTGATTCCCTCTGTTTGTAGGTATGTATTTGTATGTAAATATTGTTACACAGTAGATTTTTCATTACTAAACAGGCTAAAACCAACCTATGAATTCATGGCAATTTTATACATTTGGTGTTTCATTCTGTTAATACTCACTCATGATCCCTTGTGTTTTTGTCTGTGCTGGCACCATCCATTCCTAATAGAAGGGCAGCTGAGCTACTGATGAATGATGGGCACAGTGGGACATCTGAGGATTTATATATAAAAACCCTTACTCCAGTTGCTGGCTCAGTTCTTAACATGGCTGTTACACATTTCAGAAATTAAGTAGAATTTTGAACCAGTGAAGGCTTGTTAATGTCTAAGCCTTAGTGAAGAGTTGAGGAAACACTTCTACAAGAATGGAAATCAAGAGGGCAAAGTAATTAAAACCTTTCTAGTGTATGTTTTAAGGGAAAATGTATCTGTGAAAGCAAATGGGGAATGCTGAGAGAAGGAGACATGCCCATTTCGTGCTTATTTAAAAATATCAGTTATCTGTGCACCTGTAGAACTGCAATTGAAGTACACTATCCTCAGTAATACTACTTTAGATATTGCTTCAAGGCACTGGGGAAACATGGAAAATTATTGGACCGATGGACGGAGAGCTGGTGTTCTGGCCTCTTTCTTGGAAGCAGAGGGCTGTATGTGAGCTGCCACATCTCTGCCCAGGCACTTCTGTGAGGGCTTCAAAGCCCACATGAGCAAGGAAACCAGGTAGGCTTTTCCAGAACTTCTTCCAAAGAGACTGCGAGAATACTTACTACTACGTGAGGGTGGGGCTAAACTAACTTACTGGAATTCCAGCGCTGTGCTACAGATTCCCAGGATTATGCTGTGTGGCTGTGTGTCCATTCAACAGCTGTTTCAGGGGAACCAGGTCCTCTGGCATTGCTACAGGGACTGCTAGAAGCTGGTGGTTACTGAA
Organism: Aquila spilogaster; assembly: GCA_024606505.1. Classification (NCBI taxonomy): domain Eukaryota; kingdom Metazoa; phylum Chordata; class Aves; order Accipitriformes; family Accipitridae; genus Aquila; species Aquila spilogaster. Next base: position 7,076 of record JANHGO010000469.1, read on the forward strand.
AGAGTTGAGAGCGTTTAACAAAAGTGCCTCTTCTCAAGTTCCACTGAACTGGCACTGAATTCCCAAAGATGACAGTTCCCTTCTTTTTCCCTTGAGGGAGACAAACAGTGTGTTTGACCCTTCTCCTCCTTGCAAAAACTGCACAGAAAAATAATTGGATTGACAGTATGGTATTCCTTCCTTCCTGTGCTGATAGGATAATACAAAACCCTCAGAAGCATTCTGATAACATTCAGTAAAACTAATTTAATAGTCATTGAATTCTTGAAAGTTCTCATTAGAATGCAAAGAGCAAATATCTGTGTAATTTGAGTGTGGTCAGCTTCACAGTGAAGCGTGAGGAACTGATGTTGAAGCTGTCTGTTCTTAATACAAACAGGACTGTATTTACCTTACTTCATAGTGACGTAATGCAAATATATTTGGAAGAGTTGCATTAGTGGGGATAGAAAAAAATGTTTGTTATTTTCTTTGCCAGAAATGTAATGGTGTATGTGCAGCTGTATATATTCTCAGCCATACATTAGGCCTGATCAAAAAGTATTGTACTCCCTCAAGCTTAAATTCAGCTGCTTCATGTTGTGCTGCTGGTATTGTTCCAGTTCATCATATGCTGAGATGACTCACTGCATGCATTGTGGTATTTAACATAACATGTTTCCCTTTTTTTGTATTAGTCTGCAGTGTATGATGTGAAATACAGTTCACAATTAGCATTTCAGCACTATTGAATCCAACTTGAAGTGTTTTGATGGAAACAAAAAATCTGTTTTATTCATCAGATGTCCCTAAACAAAGCAAGTTGTATCAGTAGCTAATAGTGTATATCATATGGTATTAACTGGTGTCTTTCAAATACAGCCATATTTAAGAACTGCTGTTTCATAAGCCGCTAGCAGTCAATGAACTCAGTCTCACCTCTTTTGATAGTATTGAATTATAGTGGGCTTGATTTGCTGTTGGTTTATCCCCATCACTTATGTGAAGTGCCAAGAAGTGGAGCCACATCTCTACTTGGAGATGCTTGGTAATTACCCACCTTAATCAAGCAACAGAAAACTTAGTAGCCTGACTGGGATGGTGCAGGATTGTTTTTGTTAGTGAGACAGCCAGAGTTGTTGAGATGTCCATGTTGATTGCAGAGCCTTTCTCAGCTTGGTATTTAAAGCAAAGATCTTTGACAAGGCTTCATGGGCAGGAAAAAAAAAACCAACAGCTTCAAAAGCTGAAGAGAAAGTAAATAGTACATGTACGCATTTTAAACGGATATGGACTGTGTAGAAAAAAAAAGGCACAGCTCTGAAAAATGTTACAAATAGAAGGAATAGATGGAGGCATGTGGAACTGAAAAAAAAAAAAAACAAATAAAAAATGAAGGAGAGGGAGAGTTAGGTGAAGCAGTGGGGAAGAGGAAATGAGTGGTGATCTGACTGACCATTCCTTGAAAGCTGTAGGAAAGGGGGATAGAGGGGACACTGAGGAGTCACCAAATAGAGAATGGAGTTTAGCTGGAGGTTAGCACTATATAGCACTTCCATATGCAGTGCTGTTAGTTCAGCAGTGTTTCAGAGCGTTAGTGCTGGCAGTCTGATAAACAGGTGTCCCTGATGGAGACCCTGTGCCCTATCTAAGACTGACTGCGCATACACACTAGGTCTGATGCCTTGTATTAACTTTGAACTAGCCAGGCCTATGTGGATCTTCTGGTAGAATTTGTGAAGTAGTAAATCTTTTATCTTTTTGATGTCTGCTGAATAAAAAGACGGGACCTAACAGGCAGACCGCAGGCTATTCGGTTGAGTTGTCTCTCACATGTACTGAGGGCTCTTTGGTCTAAGCCAAGGTCCCTGTGCGTATGACATTTGTAATGGTTTTAATCAAACAGTTCAGTTAGGCAGTGCTTAAAATGCTGCTGATGGAGATTTATCACCTTCCATAAAAAAAAAAAAAATTATTATTCTACTGGCTTAAACACCACTTGCATGTCAAAGCCCTTTGCTGCAATCTAAACTCATAGTATTTCATTCAATTCATAGAGAACATATCTTCTTTTGTGCCTTGTAAGCAGCCTTCTCCAGATAAAACAATTTCAATCCGTTCAGTTTTTCTTCATGGATCAAATCTCTTTGACTTTACTCATTCCTCTCTTCTGGATTCTTTATTGCTGGTCCATATCTTGAAAGGTGATGCCTAACACCTGACACATCAGACCTGTTGAGAGTGTCCAGTGAAAAAAATAGGATTATTTCACATCTCTTAGAGATTATATTACTGTTTGCTTTACCCAGTATAAAGACCATTAACTTCCATAGCAGTAGGCTATTAGTGAGTCATTTTCTGCTTGCAGCCTCTGGATCTTTTCCAACATGGCTGCTGCCATGGTTGGTTGTTTCCCATGTTTTTTATGTGTATACTAATCTAGAGCTAGAATTTACACTACTGAATTGCACTTTTACTGGTAATTTCTTTGGTTGTCAAGAACATCTTACATTTTAATGTCCCAGTCTTTGCAGTCCTGCACATCCTGTTGCCATCTAACAAAGTATGATCTCTGGTGAAATATGTGAGTTGTCAAGAAAATACTGAATGTACAAGGCCTCAGCAGTACTGACTGACTAGTGGGGAAGTCTATGTGGAGTCTAATTCATGTGCTTTGCAACCTCTATGTCGAGTGAACTAGAGCAAACTTATGACGAAAGTGAGAAGGCTCGATTTTGATCCTAATCAGGATCAAAACTGAATGCAATTAGAATTGTAAGGAAGTGTGGAAGGTAGGAAAAAAATGGAAATTATTGGCTAAGTGATAGGATGACTTAGAGATTTCAAAACAAGATCTCTTTCCTAGCTCTTTCATCTATTAATTGATGAGCCCTGAATAGTATCTTCTGTAATTCAAAGGACCATGAAGGCTTTTACATATTAGAAACAATGTATTTTTAGTTGTTTTGCAACCAGGTACATGCCACAAGGAAGCTCATTTAATCCACTTATGAGATTGACTTGGAGCCAGAATTCAATAAAAAAAAAAAAGCATGAATTATTGCAATTAGTATGACAATTAAAACCCTATGATGACTCAAACATAAAGTATCAAAAGCAACTACAACGGCTTTGAAGCAGAGAAAAGATCAGTTTGTGCAGAGAGCAGATAATAAAGTGGATGTCATTGCCTGGAAGAGCTGGGTATACTAAGAGGTATATGAACAAAGAGTGAATGCTCTTTATCTACACTGTGTAAGTCTCAGATCAAAATATGCTGTGGTTCAGAACATCTTTAAGGTGTACAGGTTCCCTCATTTTCCTCTGATTAATTTTGCTTTAGATCCAGCCCTTTCAGAGGATTCTTGTAGTTTGTTTAATGTATTACGGTTGCTTTCTTTCTAGTGGCTAAAGACCATCTCTGGCTCCCTGTGAACTGGGGAGCCTCCAAGGATCTGGCTGAAGAAGGAATCTGCCCATTCTCTTCAATGTTTGTACGGTCTGATACAATTTGAAAACTCCCAGTTGGAAAAACAGACATTTCTTATTAGCGGTAAACAATTACTAATTTACCAGTAACATAACTAGTATGAAGAATTTCTGTATGTCTCAAAATGTCCTGTGAAACTTTTTTCCTTGTGCCCTGTGTAGGATCCTTCTCACTTGCCCTGAGCCTTCCAAAAATCATGTGCTTATTCAACGCTGATGATTTGGCCTCCGTCTATCACTGTGGAGAGAGAGAGGGCAGTCTAAGATGAATGAGCTGCTGCCTGGAAGTGCACGTGTCTTTCTCAACCCTTCTCCCAAAGGCTGGGAGAAGGGCCAGGCCTGACTTCAGATGGCTCGGGTTAGGTGCAGCTGAGTCTGTCCTTGCTTCCTGCCTCTTAATTGTCACCTTACCCTGTGAGCTGAGCTTCGGGGTTTGGGAGCTATGAGCATTCACATGCTAGCTGATTCTGAGATCCAAAGCTTGAGATCCAGAGCCTTTTCTCTTTTAAAGGCTGCCAAATGATTTGGGATGGGAAGGAACAAAGAGATACCCCTCATACTGCAAACTTCTTACACATCCGACTATATTGTAGTAGCATAGTAAACAATATACATAAAGTAAGAGTAAAAAGACAAAAGTATAAAATGTATTCCCTGAGCTCTGAGACTGTATTTTATTTGAGGCATTAATTTTCTGGAATTATTTGAGCTGATACACTGTCATTTGCAAAATGGCTTTGCTATTAAAATAATTTCAGTGGAAAGAGGCATTAGTTTGTCTCATAATCTGCATCCTCTGTGTGTATAAGCATTAGGGAGCATGCAGGTGAATAGGGGAGCTGTTAAATATTCTTTCTGCTATGATTCAAACACAAAAGAAGACCTGAGGTAAGAGTGTTTCTTTGCCTGGGAACTCCAGGTCTTGGGGGCTGAGTGCCTCCAGTTATGGCATCTTCTGGTGGAACCAGGCTTAGAAAAACTTAGTCTCTGATTTAATATTTATTTACCTCCTAAAGGAGGCATGCTACTGATGAGTAGGCATCACATATTTTGTATCCATCGGGCAAAACAGAGAAGTCGTTGGGATTTGTCCCACAACTGGTAAAGAGAAACTTGCTGGTAGTGATCCCTTTGGAGCTAACCATTCTGCCCTCGTTCCTTCAGAACCCCCCAGTCCATTCTCTTTACTTTCCTTGCCTGTGACCTTCTTTATCATGATTTTAAGCAGTACGTCCTGTCTGACAGCTCTGACTGTTCAAAACAGTGTTCCACATCTGTCTGCGCCATGACCATTTCCTTCATTTTGGTGAATTGCAATTTTAATGTTGGGTAGGTATGTATACATAATACAACACATAGTAAATATTATGAAATTAGTAGATTCGTCACTCATTTTTGGACAAATGGACTTAGTGTTTGGACTAATTCTTTGTGCCTGTTTTGTCTGTGTTATAGCAGTCACACCTAAAGTCTTTGTACACTATCATACAACCTGACTTTTCTTCCCATAGCATAGCACAGCATAAAATAGCATTGGGACCTTCAAAGATCATTGAATCCAACTACCTGACCATGCTGGGGCTAACCAGAAGTTAAGCATATTATTGAGGACATTGTCCAAATGCCTCTTGAACACTGACAAGTGTGGGGCATCAATGATCTTTCTAGGAAGCCTGTTCCAGTGTTTGACTGCCTTCATGGTAAATAAATTTTTCCTTATGTCCAGTCATAACATACTGCTGTAATAGCCTTTGACTTAAGAGCATCTTGTTTGTTCAGCTTATAGAATGCTTGTGAGCATGTAGTTTGTTCCTTCATTGCTTTCACTTCTTGATGGTACTTCTTAAGTTCTTTCACTGAGTTCTTCTTTCTATATCAGTTATCCTTGACATTTAATGTACTTAATTCTCTAATCTTATCTGCTTACTATGTGTTCAATATATATAGTGAACACGGCTCACAGTTTGAACTTAGTTTCTGGCTTGTCTTTAGCTACTACGCTTTTAATAATCTCTCAGCTCCAACAAATTGATGGTTTTGCATTTGAGGATATTGGTTTGATTTGGTTCTGATGAAATTCTCTACCTTCTGAAAGTCACGCTGATTTCAACACGGTCAATATCTCCTCAGTTGTAGAAGTAAGAACCGGAATTTTATAAGCTACAGATTTCACCAGAAGACACATTTCTATTTTCAAACAGTGAATCATTCTGTAAAATACGATTTCCAATGTAACTTCCCAACTGGGAAAAAGTCATGAAATTGATGAATATGCCTTTATCATTCCCAACAATTATTGAAATGTTGCTGTTTCTCATTATTAAAGTACTTCTCATTTTCACAATTGATATTCTAATAGAGCATAATATGAAGTCAAAATCTGAACAAAAATATTCTTTTTTTTTTTAAGTGGAACATTTCAGTTTATCTGATTGTTTTTGTTTTATTGGATTTCTTGATGAAATAAAATTCGTCTTTTCCTTTTGTCACTGTTCTGAAAGAAAACAAATCTGGTATTTTCTAGTAGAACAGAAAATTTGTGTTCATACCAACATACACTGATTTTATTTCATTAGTTTTGTAGGTTAATTTTATCTGTCAAGCTCTATGGAGTAGATTCTACATAAAATTGGTCACTATTTTAAGACATACATAATATTTGTCAGCACTGGGACAAGAGGGTCGTAATTTTGCCCATAGTTGCGATTTTTGGGTTTTTCTTCCTGATTTCACAGTTAGGTGAGTGTCTCAAACATACTGAAAGTTAGTTGGTTTTTTTTGTTGTTGTTGCTCATTATGTTCAATCTACTGCTATTTATATTTTCTTAGTTTATATAGCTGCATGAAAGATAGTTTTAATTCAAATTTCTATTATTTTTCTATAACTGATTATGGAAAGCAGTTTATAAGTAACAAGACCAAATTTCCATCTGAATTAATTATTAGTGATCTCACTGGTGAAAAAGAAATAAAGAATGAAAGAAGATATGTGATAGGAACCAGAAAAGGCAGTCCACATCTTGACAAAAATGCTGATTTTTCAAGATGTGATGAAAAATTACAGAATTTGGGGATTCTAAAAGTGTAAGAAAAAAAGGAATTATTTAATGCAGTAGATGAATGTCTCTTCCATTCTTAGCAATTAAAGCCCTGGCCCATTGAAACATAAAGCAGCTGGGGAGCTGTCAGCTGTGTCATTATGTTATGACTTGCCAGAAAGAAACTGGGGATCTTAGTGATGCCTTATGTTTGTCTTCATAGTTTCCTAATTTTCCATTTTCCATTTCCACTTGAAATTGACTTCATCATTTTCATTTAAGTCTTGCTTGTAATAAAGGATTCAAGACTTTCTGTGAAAAATAGAAACCTAGTTCTGGTCAAAAGAAAGATGACATCAAAATCACTATCTATCTCTCTACTCTGATTTTGGAGTTTACCTAATATACCAGAAAGTCAGATATCAGTCAAATGTGATGAACACAAATGACCATGAGACCAAGGAAAATGTAGACCTTAACTAAAGACATGTCATCGTAGGTTTGAGAAAGGATTAAGAAAACTGCCCTTGAAAGAGCAGTCCTACATGTTAAACCAGGATCCAAAAGACTTCTACTGGCTTTTTTTTTTTTTAATTCTTTTTTTTCCATCACACAAGAGCCTATGCTTTCCACATCTCCAGGATTGTGGTACAATTTTGAACCCCCCATTTTACTGTCTTGTATTGAAAACGTCTTGCACATTTCCACTAGAATACATTGTTCAGTGGAAATCAAGGGTAATTGGTTTGGTATTTGTTATTAGCTAGACAAAATGAAAACCCTATTATAAGGCACAGAAGTAGAAAAATGTAGCAAAGTTCGTTCTTACGAAACACCATCTATCAAGACAAAGTCACTTAATCTCTCTGGGCTATTTCCCTCTGCTTTTAGTGTGGGTGTTCTTAGATGCCTGGAAAATGAGCATGCAAACTATAACACGAGTATCTATCTTCAATTTCTGCTTTGCTTTTGTGCTATGTCCCTGTGAAATTGCCCTTCCTGAAGCTATCTAGGGAGACGTTCTTTCCCCTCTTGATTTTTTCATTAAAATCTTTGGTTATGAGCACTGCCAGAATGCATAATTTTTAAACACAAAGTGGCACTGGGATAACTGGAAGCATTTGGTAAAGAAGCATCCAGAGAACACTGGTCACAGTGCAATTGCTTTTCAGTGCAAACTGTTGATTGACAGGAAAATTATGCTTGCTAAAGGATAGTCTGGTCTTCAAAGAGAATTATGTTTGCTCAGATAAACATGATTTTCAGAAGCAAGAGCAATCAAAAGCCTTTCACTTTGAATGTTTATTGTGAGAGAAATTCTTCATGGTTATTATTCCATTGTATGTTTTGTTAAACAGTTGGTGTCTTTAACAAATGGCATTTTCTGTTTTGCTTTCTTGTTTTCATGCCTTGACATTTAATATAGGTCCTGCATTAAAGATTTCAAAAGATCTGCCATTGTTCTGACACAAATCCTATTTCATGGGATGAAAAAAAACTATGATTTGACTGCAGAGGACAAGGAATGAGGCAATGTTTTGAATACATGACATTGCCTTCATTGAAACCTGCACCATTGAAACCAGTTACTACCGGGAAGATATTTCATGACTTCTTCCTTCGGTTCTTTTAGCAATGAAGATATTCATAAGATTCTGTGCAGAGATTTAGCCACTCCAGTGCTTGTTAACTCAGTGATGCCACACACATATTTTGCTGTTCAGGAGCACAGGAAGGCATTTTTCTTCTGAAGAAGTAGCATATGCTTTCACCCCATTTGTTTTATCCTTAGCTTGATACTCATCAGGCATCTTCACTGTGAGGCTCTCCCAGTCGTGACCACATCCACAGTGGTCATATTGAAGTTTTAGCAACCCATAGTTTCTCTAAGCCCACTATCAAGTGCCAACATAAAATCTCATGTATCAGTTACCTTCCTACCTCAGTGTTTTTCTGTATTCTTAGCCAAATTAGTTCAAGCTCAGAGTGTGGAAAAACCACGCTTCAAAGAAACTGAAAAAAGTATCATTGCTTCGTATAGTAAAATCATTATAAGCTGTCTGGTTAGAGACAGTATCACAGGGAACAATGGAATGGCCCATTCTAGGCACATGTGAAGTCTTAATTTAAGACTTTGCCTGTTTGCTGATGCCATAGCAATAAATGGACGGCCAGCCTAACCCTTTGTTTACAAGGAAGACGTGAGTTTGCTTTCAATAAGTCTACCGGTTATATAGCAAAATGTAGTGATTGAAAGAAAAAAATAGAGATTCTCTGAAAAAACTTAAATTTCTGTTTCTAAACTTCAGCTGTTAAAGGTGTTGGTTTGCCCCTTAACTTGTGCAGTCTCTATGGATGCAGGTGGTGACCACAACTTGTCCGTCTTTCCTGCACCTACTGTGGACCCTCATCAGCAGCAGATAAGGTGGAGTACCCTATGATGATTATGAAATTCGTAAGAATGGAAATCATTTGGGAATACAATTCAAAACAAACTGCAGACTCTGTAAGGGCCCAACAGGACTCAGCATATTGCATGCAATTTATACTGTGTCAATATGTCCTTAAATACATGCTTTCAGCCTTTACCAGTGTACCAAGTTCAGTTTAACCTAGATTAAATTTTGCTGATGCCTCGCATGTATCTCAGAAATACTTTCCTATTATCCGAGCCTAATTCTAAAGCAATTCAGCTTATTTTGTTCACCTAAGCTGCACTTTTTAGCCAAGTTTTTCAAGCTGGATTGGCTAAAGACTTTTTTTTTTCTGCAACAGAAGCATTTTCCTTGTCATTCTGCAATGCTTTTCCTTTTGATAGTGATCTTTTTTCTTGACTTTTTGCTCTTTCACGGATATTGTTATTTATCAATACTGCACTCCATAAAAAAATACGTTTTTCTGTTCCTAATTGTATTGTTCTTTGCTGATTGTTCACCAGAATTTATTATCTGGAGCAGACGGCAGAAACTTACTTTTGGTGCCATCATTAATATAATATTGAAAGGCTGAAGATCTACTGCCGATCTCTATCACAACTCCTTATAAATTCTTTTCCTCTTGAAATTCACTTCCTATGTGGCCAGTTTGCAGTCTAGTGAGCCAACTTTTCACTTATTTCATGTTTCTGCACTTTAACCTTTGATGAAGTGCTTGGCTAGATGAGATTTTCTATGATAGACTCTCTATACAGCTAGATCAGACTGCACAATCCTTTTAGAAGGCAGATCCATCTCTGCTGCTTGTTCCCAACTCCATTTGGGGCTAAAATGACACAAAAGACTGGGTATGTTTGAGGGGAAGGTGTGATAAAGAGCTCTAGGACATGATGAACATAATGTTAGTCACAGCGTTAAAGTTACCTCTAATACTGTTAAAACTCTGTTAATCTAAAACTTATATTTATGTATATCTTTGACCCTAAACCCACTTGAGGCCCATCTTAATGGTTTCCTCAAGTGCCTGATTTCAGTCTGGCAGGCTAATCAGCTCCTTTACTGCAGGGGGAGTAATATGACAAGACTGGGCCACGCTGCTCAAAGCTTCTAGTGCTGGGACCATCACCAGTCCAGATGCTGCTCACCAAACCTGACACAAGAGTTGCAATGCGCAACTTCCATGCTTAGTGTTATGTCCATGTTACAATTATGAAATGTAAACATGGGTCAAAGGCGTATGCTTCCTTGTACTCGTAAATGGGGCTCCAACTTCTGAGAAGAAATGTTTTTTCTACCACTGCCAGAGTACGAACAGTCTAAAAATTATTTTGTTCTGGACTCACTAATTTTGTTCAGAAAGATATTCTACAGCACCTACCTTCTAGTCCCTTGCTTGGAGCACCCTTACACTCTGATGTATTTGTCCCTTAATATAGCGTCTTTTCTCATGATAGGTCAGGTACTTTTTCTTTCTCAAAGTCTTCGTTTATTTTGGTACAGCCCCGAAACAGTATATTGCAGCAAAGCATTGTTCTTTTTACAAATTTTAGTGCGTTTATGAAAATGAATCAATTAGTGAGAAGAATTGAATTTCAAATGTGAAATGAGCTACTCGCGTAAGGTATAGACATATATAGAAATTATGTGCACTCTGCCATAAATTACGGAAGCATTCAGCGCTGAAATGCTGAAGCATGATTCATTGCATTTGGAAGATTTGAAACACTTTTCATTTGCATACTTTGAAAGATGGCTAATAATTCAGACCTATTCCATGGAAAATATAGCTAGAAAGAAATGTATTGATGACCTAACAGGACAGTTTGTGTCACTAATTTGCTATTGTTCAACAAGCTAAAACTTTGCCAGAAGAAGTCCTGTGCAGGTAAATCTTTACCCCTACAGTGGTATCTCCAGATAGACAAACAGATCAACCTAATACTTTTCAAACTGCATGGACTAATGACGGATTTTGGAGCTCATTTTTTCAGAGAGGTCTATTTAATTTTGTTTTCAGTGATAATATTCTGTAGTTGGTAATCCCTTGCAGTACTGATGAACCAGCAGCGACCTTAATTCCCTCGTGCATTTTTTTTTCCTGTTTTCCTTCTTCCTTCTGCTTTCCATGTGAACAGAGAAATCTCAATTGAAAAGATCAGTTTTCCGAACAAAACTCTGTCTATTGCAGAAAAAAACTCACAATTTGTCTTGGGTCGATATAGAAGGACCTTCTGTTCATTTAGAAGACAACTACTTTGCTGATATATGCAGAAAAGGGACTGCATTTTTGTCAGGTGATTGTTCAGTCTATAGGAAATAATATAATCATTTATAAAGTATAGTAGTATATAAAGAGGAAAGCACTACAGATCACAGCAGTATAGAAAGCAAAGGTGACCTCTAAGGATGATGTCCCTTGCCATCCTTTCTCTCTCAGCATATAATCTTTCATATTCGTGAAGAAACATCTTAGAGCCAGCAGGATATCTTCTCACATTGCTCCTGCTGATGGCTTTCCCAGCACCTCCAAGGCCTGGCTGCTGGAAATGCTCCTGTAACTTCAGACCTGAGGGAATATAACATACTGTAAGGATGCAAAAAATGGCAGCTCCTGATCAACCTAGGAACTCCTTCTGGCCAGTGTGTCTGTCTGAAGACAGCAGCAGATGCCTCATTGTTAGGAACACAAGTACATAACAAACAAGAGCTGATGTTTCCTTGGTATATTCTCCCTGTAACATGCAGATTTTCGTTCCCAGGGGTCAGATTGTGGTTTTCTTCCTGCCACTGAGTGCTATCTTTTTCTAGCAGCGTACCACTGAGGCCACAATCGTGCCATAGAAGTAAGGTAACTTTAGATATGAATTTCACACTCTAAGATTCATTTCACTCTGTGTTGTAGCATCTTTTCTTTCTAAGCAGTCTCACTTTTTATGCCATGCTGTAAGGCTAATTATTCTCAATTTATTTGCACAGCCCTGCATTTGCCATCTATTATTCCTGAAATATAAAATGATCTGAATTATTTTATGTCTGGCTGCACTGCCTAATTATTCCTCATTTGTTTTTATTCTCTTCCAATTTAGTATCATCTGCAAAGTTGAAATCATGTTTTCATATCATAATTAGACCTTTAAGAACCTAAGAAAACTGCTTGGTGAATAAGCATGCAAAAGGTTTGTTGTTTTTTTTTTTTTCTCCTATTCTCATTTTAATGGAGATTTAAAGAGAGGCAATAAATTAGAAATGTGTGAAATGAGTTAAGAAAGTCAAGTTGTTTGCCTATGGGCTGTAATGTTACAGCATCCAGAAGCAATATGAAGAAGTAGTTATGATAAGGAAGTTGATTAGGAATGACGGATAAGGATGCAGAAGATGAGCTGACATGTGCCCAGCTCCTCACCCACTCTGTCACATTAGAAGATGTGCTTACTTGGACAGGGCACCTGTATGGATGTGTCAGGGTGTAAAAGTTCCCTTCCTCTTCTGCCCTACTAACAAGTAGTCAATGTGCAGAGGACAGCTGATTACCAGCTGTAACTCTGATGCAGACATAACTTTCTACCTTTAACAAGTAATTATCTACCCCTAAGGTTAGAGATTAGCCCACCATTAAAATATGGCTTACAGTGTTTTCTGCATCTCAGAGATACACATACCTCACCGGAATAATAGGGAAGATACAGGCACACTCACTGCATGTCAGAAAAAGGCTCTTTTAATTATGTTACTTAGCATACAGTTTGATGTTTTCTAATACCAGCGAGGCAGACCAGCACGATAGCCTTTACTTCAGTCATGTGTATATCTTCTTTTTTTTTTTCCTTTTTGGATTCCTTTGGCTCAAATTGTAGCAGTTGAATGCACTGTTTAAAGTTTTACAGAGCTGTAGGTAATTCAAACCACTACATATTTTCACAGATGTGAAAATAGGGTGAAGGATGTTTCATACCATCAACAAACAAAAACCTGCAAAGTGCACTGAATCTCTCTCTTCATGATTTATGTTTTAGTTTGTGTTTCTCTGACCAAGATTAATGTTTGAATGTGCAAAGCTTTCATACGAGGAGCAAGTGTCCAGGTATAGGATCAGCTCTGAAACCACAGACCCTGTTCAGGGACAGTCCCTCCTTCTCTTCATTTCCAGCTGGTGATGTTCTGCTACTTACACTATACAGGCATGTAACCATCTTTAGCTGATTTCCAGCAGGGAGCCACAGAGCCTTCCCTTTGTGAGTTTGGATTGGCGCAAACTTCCTGTGTGCACCAGTGAGTTTATGATGACTGTGCTATTCTCCTCTTTCCACTTCAGACAATGCTCAGAACAGGCCACCCACTTTAACTTGCCCCCTCAGGCTGGTCCTATGACCTTGATTCTGTTGTGAGAAACCATAAAACTATGAGGAGACGGACCACGAGAGGTAAGCTACACCTTGACTTCAGCTGCTTTGGTGCTCCTGTGAATCCAGGCATGAAAAACGAAGCTTGTTTTGCAGAGTCACTTTCCCTGGAAAAGGGAGTGACAGGTGCTTCTGGGAATGAGATTGGGTGAGCCATCACACCTGAGAAGATGATCTGAGTATCTCTGGGCCTGACTCTGATTTCCCCTGGTGATGTCAGTCAGGAACAGCTCCTTCAGATTCAGAATAGTTGCACTAGTGACAGGATTGCCATATGGTGTGGGAGATCAGACTCCCATCAGACCTGCGAGAAGGGATACGTGTTTTACTTGCAGCCTGTAGGGTTTTTTTTGGCCCAAACTTTGTAGGCACATTCAATTAACAGGTGCAGCTTAAGTAATTTATATGTATTCTTGACTGACAAGTCTATCGGTTAATGTCCTACCTGCAAAATTATGCCCATGAGTATGTGCAGCTGTTCTGAGTGAGCAGAAGGGACACATGATTTTGTACTTCGGTGACTTTAACTCTTCTCTGCAGTATGTCCAAAGGAAGGAATACATTTCTAAAAAGTCATTTGATCCTAATAGGATGGGATATTTAAATACAGTTATTAAATATCATCTCTGCAGGGCAAGGTTAAGGGCATTTGTGTAACTTCATATTTTCCCCTAAATCTATCAGACATTACTCTTAATTGTAGCTTAAACTACAAATTCATTAAGTTTGGAGTGGCTTGGTTTCAAATGATACATTTCTGCAAAACCAGTGATGTTGCTGGGCCATGGAGTCATTTATCTTCGAATGTAAAAATGTTCATGAAATGGTTGCAGTGAATACTTTAAGATCTGCCTCTGCAGATCACCCTGAAAATGCGTTACGTTGTTCTTCAAATGCATGGCTGGTCTCCTAAATCTCACATACACTTTCTCTTCCCTCATTAGATGATTCAGAGATTTTACAAGGGAGTAAATAATTTACAGATTACGGATTTTAAGAACAATGTTCTTTATTACTAACACAAAACTAGTATGTTTTATAGTATGCTATATATATTTTAATTCAGGAACATTTTCATGTGTGCCCAACATTTCTCTGAATATTCTGAATACCTGACAATGCATTACAGGAATCTATTCTTCTTATGTCATTAAAATACTAAGGCAACTCTAAGCATTTAAGAATTGAAGTCTAAAAGGAACAGGGACTAAGACACATGATAGTACCATCTGAATGATATAATTTTTAAACTTGGAAATAGGAACTGTGATCTTTATGATGAGAAAACACACTTGAATAAAGAATTGTGTAAACAGGGTTCTCTGTTTTCATTTCTAGCATTATTCTTTAGGTTATTGTTTCTTTTTTTTTTTTCCAGTTTACCACTACTGCACCCCATACTTTGAGGTGTTTGTGAAGCAACACTGATATGTAAGAGAAACACCAGTGTAACCAATGCTATTTTTTAAAAGAATTAGCACAACAGTATTTCCCTCATAGCTTAACTTGTAATAGCAGAAATCTTTCCTTAAACTCTGTGTTACAAAAACTTCATATAGAAACCAACCTTAAGATAGTCGAAAGCTGAGTTTGAAATGAAAGAGTAGGATGAGGTCCCTCTTTAACAAACACTAGCATGACCTAAGCACTGAAATCTTCTGGCTGGACTGACTGGCTAGGCCCAGCTGATTCCCAAATGTCTCATTCCTCTTCTTTCCTTGGCTCACTGAGCCAAAGCAACCAGCTTCATCCTGAGGCACCATGCAGCCTACTAGTCCATGTGAGTGAGATGGCTTCTGCACCATCACTGGGGTGGCCGCAACCCTTCCAAACTTGTGCTGGAGCTGAACATCAAAAGGTTTCTATATCCTGTGCTTTCCTATAACAGTCAGTACAAACACCTTGCTGTACAGATTCTGGTGAAAAGCCAGCAATTGTTGGTCCCCAAATCACAGTCACCTCTTTGACTGTATCCTCTGCCCATCCAGCACTGGTAAGAATGTTAAGTGGTGTAGAGAACTTTATGTGAATCTCTACCTTTGTATAATTTTATCTGCAGACATGTAATTAAGTAGGAATTACATCAAATTCCCACATTACACCTGAATTTGGTGGAGGGGGATGTAGAGTAGTTTTGAAGAAATTAGTGTCGTTTTGGACTCTGTGATGTGAGTTCCTTCAGATTTCATGGATTTGTTACACTTGAAATGGTGTGTACAGAGCTGATCAGCCATAAAACTATCTTTTATTTGAAATTAAATGCGGAGAAATTTAAATTGTTCTGTGTGTATACAGGCATAAGTAGTTCATCTTTGGCAGTGCTCAGATTATTTATACGGCAGCTGCAGTAAATTTGAGTTGCACCAAAAGTAGCTCTCTAAATGTCAGCTCAATTTTCTCAAGACCTACTTTTGACTTGTTATAAATATTGCTTGTTACAGATGCAAAAACTCTTCAAAAGGGAATGCCACTCTGGGTTGCAGTCGAAGTGTTCAGAAGGGATATGGATCTTGACAGGACATTTATTTATTTTCTTTTAAAAAATGAGCAAAGTGACCTTAGTCTGCATGTAAGGATTTTGAGGGTGTGGGAATTCACCTTCTCCATAGGTAGGTATGCAGATAACTTCCCATTAACTTCTGTTTACTGCAGTTAGTGTTAATGTAAAAGCTTGGTACATAGCATGGAGGCAAGTCCAATGTCACCATTTCTTCTAAAATCGAATTACGACAGCCAAGGAAATGATCATTGAAAAACAGGCAAAGGAAAAGTGAAAATTTGAAAGACAATTTATACAGCCTTCTTAACTGATGATAATTTTCGAACATATCCAAAAGTTGTCTTGTTTTTATTTTTTTTTTTGAGTGCAACAAAAGCAAGAGGAGAATTCACCATTTATAATTTAAGATCTTCAGATGCTGCTAAGCAATTAGACGGTCCATAATTTACAGTTTAAAAGTGAAGAGTCAAATCCTGCATCCTTTTCAGAATCTTATGAAATGCTGAGCTCAGACTCAGTTCAAATTTTTCTCTGTTTCGTTGATACAGATAGAACATTCATCGCTACATAAAGAAATTGGATTACAATAATAATAATTGATTGTAATTTTCTTGATTGAAGAGATGACAATTTTCTATTTTTACATCAAGTGACAGAACAGAAATTAGGAGAATTTGTGTGCACCTGGGACAGAACAGCCACACTTGGAAGAAAAGTGAGTTATCTTGTAAGATGGCTTTTAAGTAGACAGATAACTCTGAAACTTCAAAGGCTGTTCTGTCCCCAGTCGTGCAATTATATCCAGTTATATTTGCTTGGGTTAGGTGAAAAAAAATAAAATCTATGTTTTTAGCTATAGAGTTTTTAAGACACCTATTATCTTTATTATTACTTTTGATGTTAATTCCACAATGGGGCAGTGGCAGTGTGGCAGATTTTGCTCTGTTTTTGATTGCCAGATAGTGTTGATCCTACTTACAGTCTGATAATGTTTTCCTTTCTGACAAGTCACCTTTAATTACTCAAAGTCTTAGCTTCACACCACCATAAATCAAGCAGCTAGGTGTCTACATTTTTTAAGGGAAGAGTCATTTTTCGTTGGAGTTCAACTGATTAGTTTATTAATCTAAACCAGGCACTGGTTAAATGGGATGTTCATAACAGGAAGAAATGTTGGGTTGGAAATAGCTCCACAGAACTTGCCATAGCCATATCTTATTTCTCCTGCTTCACACATTCCTATCTGAAATACCCCCAAATCATTTCCCTTACTATGTTAGGAGTCTAATTTTTATTGATCTTACAGATTACTCATTGAAATTTTCACCAGAGCTACATCAACACACATTATCTTATTGCCATGGTTTCATTATTATTCTAACTTCAGTTATGCTTCATTATTAATCAAAACCAATTCTAGCAAAACAAGAACTATTGTAACTTAAAATTATTGCCAAATGAGACACCTGGTTCTTCTGGAAGAATATTAAGAGGAGAAATGTAATGCAGGTGCTCTGAATCCATTCCCGGAGCACTCCTTTTCCCACTAACTGTGAATCTTGGCACTGTAATTCCAATGGATTTATGACTCACCTTGTCCATCCTCAGACTCCAGAGAAGTCAGTGGTGACTGCTTCCAGAGCCTAGTGGGAATATGGTGCAGAATGATGCAGCTGATGTAATATCCTCAGGCATGTTCTCAGGGCTAAAATGATCCATGTAGTCTGGGGAGAATTCATGGTTATTGATACAGTTACCAATTGTAACAGTAAAAATGAAAGCAGAAATTTCTTTATATTATGTCCACGCACAGAAAAGGAATAATTAATTTTGGGTTTTAGCAAGCATTCTGATTTAGTTTCTCAGAATCTAGGAAGCTTGTTGTGTACTCAGCAGTACCAGTCCTTTTACCTGTGCAGAGATTAAACCTAGGAAGCCTAAAAATAAATGGGAGGAATATGTATATGGAGTAGAAAGGAGAGTGAAAAATAAATCATTTAAGCTAGAATATTCTGAAACAAATTCATGCTCTGCTGGAGGAACAAGTACAAATACTTTAAATGTTTGGGTTGGCTAGGGAACTTCATCGGAATTAGATCCACTTGAAAGGGTGAAAAGGCATCACCACTCTGTACAACAGTGCCTCAAGTCTTCAGCTTTTGTGATTGATATTAATGCAGCATTTTGCTCTCAATAAGTAATGTTTACATTTCAATTGTAGCTTCCAGCTTGAGCTCACAATTCACATTTATTTTGTAAAAGAGTTAAGTTCCATTACAGTAAAGCCCAGTTTAATTTTTCATCTTGAGTTTGCCATGTAAACTTGATTTCTTAAGCATATTTTCCATCTCTGGTATTTTCTTATTAGACTCAGCATATTATGACATTTTCAAGATGCCTTCTATTTATAACTTAACATTATACAATGTCAAGAATAATCAAAAGCATAAAGAGATGACAGAGAAAAATCCCATTTAATATGATCTTTCTGGGTCAGTTCTGAGTTTCACTTAGTATGCCTGTTTTGGGAGCTAAAAATACCTTTTTATCAAGTGAAACATGCAAACAAAAGTTAACAGAGAATGGACGTGATCACATAACTACTTTATAATCACAGGGTCTCAGAATTCAGTGCTAGGTGGGCTCATCACAGATGTCTCAGGATTGCTGTCCAGCCATTAGAGTGACTGACTCAATGTATTAGGATATACCATCAGCTAATAATTCCTCTTCTTTTGGACACCATTTTATCTCACTGTTTTTTTCATACGGTCTTCGTTTTTTGCCTTGAGAACAAAGGGCAGCTACAGTTTTAGTATTTCTTTATTCTGCATGCCTTTATTTAAACTGTGGGTTGAAAGAAGTACCACTCTCAGAAATCTAAATAATTTCTGTTATTTTGATACAATGACTTTATGACAGGCAAATTTTGATTTAATATTTCTTCCATTTATTTATATTCACATATGCATCCTCTTAAAATGGATCCTATTGCTATTTCTATCAGCTGATTATTTCATTGTTTTTACTTTTAGGATTATGGCTTCACTGACCTTCAGCCTGTCAACTATTTGTGTAAAACCAAAGTATCTGATAGATAAATGCTGAATCAGGTAATGGTAGTGCCTATTTGTGTTCGGAGCTGGTGATACCATTTGAATCCTTCGTTTTACCAATGAAAAGAGAGCAAAACATATAATGAAGCTATCAAGGTCTTGGGCAAATCACCTCTCTGATCTTGAGGAGCTGTGCAAGAGGGTAATTATTATCTCCCTTTTTTTCTGACTATGGAGCTGATGGTGCTTCTGGTTAGGAAGAGGAGAAAGAGACCTTTCAACCATATTGCCAGTTCATAGAATCATAGAATATCATGAGTTGGAAGGGACCCATAAAGGTTGCATCCAACTCCTGGCTCCACACAAAACTCAGACCATATGTCTGAGAGTGTTGTCTGGATGCTTCTTGAACTCTGGCAAGCTCGGTGCTGTGACCACTGGCCTGGGGAGCCTGTTCCAGTGCCCAGCCCCCTTTCGGTGAAGAGTCTTTTCCTTATATCCAGCCTGAACCTCACCTGACAGCTGCAACATAAGGATGCCATCTTCCCTTCATTCCTTCTGAAATATAGATCCTGCACAGTGTGTTCTTGGAGGACCCACAATTTCCAGCTGTCCCTGTGTTTCCAGCAGCTCTGCTTTGCTCTGCTCCTTTCCTCTTGTCACCTGCTAGAACAGTGGGATCATGCAAGTATCATTAACCTGGTTGTGGTAAGGAGAGCAGTGGATGACATGAGGAGTGTAAAAGAGATGTGTAAAAGAGGTGAATAAGAGTAATTTATAAGTCATAGACAATTAAGCTTTGGTCTGACAGGGACCAGTGTCTAGATACTCATGATAGAATCCATAGTCCTGAGTTAGAGTCTAAGTTTCCTATGTGGTGTAAAAAAGATTGTGCGATTCATAATGGTATATACAACCCTAAGTAGGGAGCTACCCAAGGTAGCAATAGCAAAGCCCTGAGAACAGACTCATATTTTAAATCCCCACCCTCTTCGAGATGCTTAACTGTACATTTTTCTCCATGTATAATTTGTAGTCATGCAAGTAGGCACTTGATTTCTTCAGAAAACAAACAAACAAACAGAGAGAGCAAGAATCAATCTTTTCTTCTAAAAAGAAGCCAGAGCAGAAGTAAGTGGTGATTCCTCTCACCTCCTCTTCACCTTCTTTTCATATGGGATCAGAGTACATCCCATTTTAGTACTTTTTTCACTTTTAGCACAAACTCAGTTTGACCTGGAAAGTTTTCCAGTGTATAGGCTGCTGTTGAGCATAAATACTTTCAAACTCTGTCTGTAAAGATACAGCAGATTGTATAGAAGAGTTAAATAATCATAAGTATTGAGGAGGAAGTAACCCTGATTTTTCAGTGTAGGTCATTTCCATGGGTATAGCAGACTCCAGGCTATGTTTCAAGGACAATTTAGTTATTTTCTACTGCATATGCAGCAGATAATGTATGCAAACAGTTGTAGCAGACACTATTGTCAAGGACTGTCCCTTTGTAAACTGTTCTTCTTGCCAGCTACTCTACAAAACCAATCTCACTTCTTTATCTGTCCCAGTAAATGTGAATAAAACAACATATGACCCAAATCAAATATCTAAGAAAATTACCGTGCAAACTTACATAAGTCCTCTTGAAAATTTTGGAAATTGATCAAAATAATTCAGTTATTTCTTTACTTCCTTATGAAGAAATTTGGAGTCAGTTAAACAGTGCAAGGGAGGGAGAGCTGCAAGCTTGAAAAATAGAAAGAATAGAGAGAAAATGGTGAGCATGACACTATACAAAAGGGAAGTGCTCTGTAGAAAAAAAGGCATGATAGGAGTAAAACACTCTCAAGGAGGGTGATGGCATGAACCAATGAGAACTACAAGTGTGATTGCTGCAAATTGCGATAGACTCATTGAATGACACTGCTTGGAAAGAACAAGTTTGCACTGCAGCAGTCTTAAATGAGGACCTGCTAGAGCTTAAATAATGATCTAACAGTGGTGATAGCCATTCAAAAATAGTTACCTAACAGATACAAAGAAGTGTGCATTTAAATTTGGGTAGTCAAAGGCTTGCCTTGTGTTATGATGTGTCATGTTGATAAGTTGTTCACCATAGTGACTGCCTCCTTGTTTATTTGGACACTAATTATTGTTGGTAGCATAGTTTTGCCAACCTCTGATAACTGCACATCTGTATATACAACCACCTCCTCTCTATCTGAATATGCAGAAAATGTTTGTCAGGGAGCAGTTAGATAAGTGATACAGAACTAATAACATGGAGCTTATCAACAGCCTGTAACTTTTGCTGGAGAGTACCAGGCAAGTACATGGACAGAGAGCAGAAGTTCTGTTGTGAAATGCTGAGATTTTACCATGTGTGTAATATCCTACATATATGCATTCACCCCAGCAATAGCTTCCAGTTCTATTGAGAGTAAAAAGTTTCACAGTTGTCCATTGTACAACATGTATGAATGGACTGAGCAGGTCATGTATATTATGCATCCTCTTATTCCAGCACTCTGCACTGCTAGTAGTGCTATTCAGAAGTGCTGCTACGCCTGCAGACTGTTGCCTCTATCTTACAATAGCCAATATCACAGGTACAAGGTTGTTAGTGTGAAGCAAATTTAGATTTCCTTCTTTCTCTATGTGTTATTATGGATGGCTACAGATGGTTCTGTTCTATACAACGGTCTGTTCCAGAAGATAAGAACTATGAGACTATATGCTTACATATGTGCAAAGCATGTGAATGTCAAGTGTAAGCTAGACTAGTTGGAGTAGACAATCCTGAGTTTACCTCAAGTTCAATAAAATTACCTACAGATAAAGGAAAATGCTTCACATGAAAAGGGAATATTGAAGATATTGATGATAAATTAGTGATAAGCAAAATTTAGACTTTAATGTTGGTAATAATAATGCTCAGTAACAGCATAAATACAGTAAAAATAAATGGTTTTAAAAGCATGTATGTACAAAGTTATCTGTCAAAACTAGCTTGCAAGGCAATAAAGCAACATGAATGAGAGCTATTCTAGTTAAAAAAAAGTATTTTACAGAGCCCAGGTTTTCTTTTCCATGGCATAGACATTTTTGAAAATAAGCTGAAGGTCACATCTGGAACACAAGAATATATTTTCCCACAGAAGATAGTAAAGGCTTTACGATTATGCCAGAGCACATAGTTAAGTATATAGAACCATTAAAGTTTGACAAGGCACCTGATCTAGATGAATAGCATTCCCCAGTTCAAGAGGAATCATTAAGAGGAGGGAAGAAAAGCCTATAGAATGCCTTTTTTTCACATCTTTTTAACAGCCAGGGTAGCATAAAAGGACAAAAAGACAGTAGTTTATATTTTTTCAGGGAGGATAAAAAGAGAAGGCCATGGGATATGGAAAGAAAAATCATTCCTGTTTAAAGATGAGATGATTAAATTTGAGGAAACAACTTGATTTCCTTAGGAGCAGTTCTGAATAGCTACAGAAAACTAAGCTAAAAGGCATATGAATGTTTTGAAACTATGTCATATGTAGGCACACACAGAATAGATTACTTTAAAAAGCCAGGTTGAGATAAACATGTAGAACTGGTGAAATGAATTTAAAGCAAGTTTAGGAGAAGGAAATAAAACATGTAAGTTAAAGGAACTGCACTTAGGAGGAGAAATAAAACAAATGAGGCAGAATGGTGGTCAAAACTGAGTGCCACTCTTGTGTACTAGAGGGGAATTACTGGAAAGAGCTCTTTTAGCAAAAAAGAAAAAAGAATGGAACTAATGTAAAAACGTCTATGTAAAGGCAATATAATTATTTTAAAACTACGCTGCTAAGAAATCATGAATGGTTCATTTAATTTAATGTAGTAGAGGAATGCAATTAACCCCAAGCTCAGAAGAGGAACACTGAATGTCAGTCAATAATATGAGCTGAACCTAAAGATAAAAATTGATCTGCATAATACTTGGCAAGATTAATAAATCAGAATACCACATTTCTACGTATAAACATACCATATACCTTCATGTAATGTGATCATTCTCAGAAGTGCCAAGTGTAGAGTACCTATCTATCCATCTGCTTTATTTTGATGGAGATCATCCTAGCATCTCCGCCCTTTTCCCATTCTTTGAGCAAAAATAACCTTCAAGTAGAACTTGAAAATTTTTTAATGTAGCTGTAGTTTATTTGTGCAGTTAATCTATGTCAAGATTGTACTGATCCTTTGATTTTTCAATGGTGGCTTTAAGGTGTGGACAGAACCAAAAAAGTGTGTTCCACAAATGGTGAATCAATCAGTGAGTTATGCAAATCAGTCCAAGTGAAACAACAGTAAAACCTTTAGACCATATCGTATTTTCATCTTCATGCCACATATGTCACATGCAAATGATTTTAAGAATACACAAGATAATTTTGTGGTGTTTTTTAAGCATGCACATATTTTTGCTTGTAAAGCTTCATACTTTGGCGCTGTAAGATCAGTTATGTTGAGGGACTTAGCCCTTTTAAGAAGGAAAAAGACATAAAGCCCTCAAAATTAAGTAGAAGATCAGCTTGTCTCTAATAAGAATGTCACAGTTAAGTTAATAACCAGTTGAATGCAGATCTGCAAGGTCAGAAAAAAATGTGAAGTCCTATGCAGTAGCTGGGAATCTTCTCTTACAAATATTGTCACGTGAGGCTATAGTTGCTATGCCTGAAGGACTATGCATTATTGAGCTTCACAGCTGTGATGATTTCAGGTACAGAAGGGGTGTTACAGATGGAGAACTGAAAGCTTCTTACAGCCTTTGTACAGAAGAAATTTCAAAAAAAGTGATGCGTACTTTGGTGCTTGTCATTTTTATACATTTTTAAGGTTGTTTAAAGCTGTGTTGCTGGCTTCGGCTCTTAAGTAAATCCCAGATAATGAGAATTTGGCAGAGAAAAATGATATCTATTTTGAGCTGTAAATTTGGTTGGCAGTACCCACATGCTGAGTTGATATATCCACAGGTTTAAATTCTCTTTAGTGAACTTATTCCATAGCTGATAGAAGTTTCAAATATACTTTATTAAGATTGCTGTCTAGAAAATAAATCCCATCTTTGTGGAAAATGTATAGCAAAATTATATCAAAATTACAACTGCTCAAGCAATGTGCTTGCCCACTGCATTATCTTTATATTTTAACATGTTTATTTACAGTAACACAATTTTTGTATGCACCCACAATAAATAACGTGCTTTCCAGGCAAATACATAATATGGGCTGGAATCTTCATTTGTCTCTACTGTGCATGCTCATTTAGATCATGGTAAAGTGGGTATAAAACACTTCTGAGAAACAATGCAAATGATGTATGCCTCTTTGCAATGAGACAAACGATTATATGTGTTATTAGAGCCATAATGTAATGCTTGTTAGTCATCCAATTTTGATTAAGGGATCATTTATTTTAAGAATAATTCTGCCTCACTGTGAAGACTTTTTTTTACATTAAGTTTTGTGTTTAAAAGGAGGACAAAAAGCAACCAAAGACTAGATCAGTTGGGACTGACATAGTGGAAGTAGCACAGCACAAAGCCCAACATTCTGCTTTTCAATAGAAGAAGTACGAAACACAACTGTTGGATTCTGCCTTCAAAGGTAATTTGGGTTCAAAAATGCTTGTGCCCTTGGGGGAAACACTGGAAATTTCCACATTGGACATAAAATCCTAAAAACAACACAGAAGGTTACCTTCCAAACACAGAAACTTTCTCTGATTAATTCCATATTCATACATACGATGAGGTCTTCGATAGCTCCTGAAGTATTTCTGTAGTTACATACAAGGACTCTAGAACCAAGTCAAAATCAAATGAGAAAGAATGGAGAGATTTCAGGCTTTTAGCTGGGATCAGATGACAAAGAGACTTAAGTTTTTACTGCTACTAAGCTGAAAAAAAAAAAGAAGTAGCAGCCCAAACTTCGTATCTCTGTTATGCAATTGTTACGAGTAAAAATGGGAGATTTTTTTTTTCCTTTCTGGGTTCTTGAGCTGAGGTAATACAGAGGAGTAGAATCATAGAATCTTTAGAGTTGGAAGGGACCTTTAAAGGTCATCTAGTCTGATGCCCCTACACTGAACGGCGGGGACAGGTGCTCAGAGCCTGTTCCAGCCTGGTCTTGAAAGTCTCCAGGGATGGGGCATCCACATCTCTGCGCAACCTGTTCCAGTTCTTCACCACCCTCACTTTAAAAGACTTTTTCCTTATATCCAAACTAAATCTACCCTCTTTTAGTTTGAAAACATTTCCTCTTGTCTGGGAACAACAGACCCTGCTAAAGAAAATGTTGCCTTCTTTCTTGCAACCCCCTTTAGATACTGAAAGGCCGCTATCAGGTCTCCTCGAAGCCTTCTCCAGGCTGAACAGATGCAGCTCTCTCAGCCTGTCCTCATAGGAGAAATGTTCCAGCCCTTGGATCACTTTTGTGGCCCTCCTCTGGACATGCTCCAATAGGTCCATGTCTCTCCTGTACTGAGGACTCCACATCTGGATGCAGTACTCCAGGTGAGGCCTCACCAACGTAGAGTAGAGCGGCGGGATCACTTCCCTCACCCTGCTGGCCATGCTGCTTTTGATGCGGCCCAGGATACAATAGGTTTTGGGCGGCAAGGGCACATTGCTGGCTATGTAAAGCTTATGCCTCCTGGCACATAGGATTGGTGACTCAGTGCCAGAAGGAAGCAGTTCTTGAATATACCGTGAGTTGAGGTGTGTGACTTGGAAGTGGAGTTAACATGATCGCCATATTTATCATTATTTAGATTCAGGGAATTCCTGCATGACCGAAAATGCAGAGGGTTTCCTCTGAGGCCTATACTCTTAAATGCACATTCAACTCGGAGTTGGCTTGGATGGCTCCTGCAAGCAGGCCTCAAGCCTTCAATGGCCTGAACTGTGCAGTGTAGCTTTTTGCTGAAGGGTCCCCTGCCACCCAGCTAGTGTGCTCAGTTACTGGGAGATTTATTGTGCTTGAGTCTGCAGTCCTGATAGAGTGACTTAACATATTTAAACCTGTGCTAGCCAGAGTATGTATCATGTAATGGCTTGCTTTTTTTCCAATTGTTGCCACTGTTTCAGTGAGCCTGCAGGGCACATTTTTTTTGAAAGACGGATATGCTTTTTCATGTAACACCCCATTAAGTAAAGCCCTTTAGCAAGGACAAAAAGCCTCTGCAGATCCCCTCCTGACATAAAATGTTTACAGACTGAAACACAAAACCTGCTGGTTTGTTAAAATAGGAATACAAAATCCAAACATTCCCAGTTAATCTGCTGATTATTGCCCATTGATTTTTCCATGGCTACATGTACTGATGTGCTCTGTTTGTTTCTGTCTGATATCTCCCCGAAAATGCTACTACTGCTTTGTAACCTGCTCATCATGGCTTTGTAAATAACTTTCAAGCAATAGTTTTTGCGTCAAGTTTGCATACTACAGATATGTGTGGTAGGGGTGCCTCTTGGACAGGAGGGTACCATCAGGAGATCTGTGCACATAGCCAGAGTGTGTATGCAGTATTATGGGATGGCAGGCAAATCTTTCCCAGAGAATGGCTATCTGGGGCCAGAGGTATGGTCTTCGCACAGTAGAGTTGTTTTATGCATCTTGACCCTCAGCTTGCGTATGTGAATTAGCAAAAGGCAAAAGAAGCAATCAAAAAAGTGTATCAGGTTCAATGTATTGCAGGACTGGAGGGCTACTGAAAGCAAATTGTACACGTGGAACTGATGGCTGTATGATCAGTGTCTTCCTGGTGGACCTGTTTCATGTTCAGGTCTTCAGCCTTACACAGCTGTTTTTTTCTCATTTTTCCCTGCCTGCCAAAATGTTCTAGTCTGTCTTTCACAACCTCAATAGAATTTATTTCTTCCCACCTGCCATGCACAGGAAATTTAACTCAGAAAGATGAGATGCAAATATTATGCAGGGTTGACCTTTTCGTTTGCAGGGTAACTAATTAGCTTGACAAGTAACACGTTTAGTAAAATACATATATGTCATTAGATAATCCTGCCTACCTCCTTGAGGTTGCTTCCTAAAATACATTTTACTGCTGTTGCAATTAACTGCAAGCTTGCTATTGACTTCAGTATGAGCACGAGTACAGACCTTTACCAAATGCACAGTGACTTAATACTCATTCTCCGATCTAGTAGTATAAGGAACCACATATTTACTTCTTTAGTTATGCTTTGGTACCATGGTGTAGTGCTAGCTAAGTACCTTTCTTAGTTCTGCTTCCTTTTTTTTTTTTTGCTATAGGACAGGATGCAATGCGTAGTATTAACAGGGAAGATATTGAAATATAAACATTTTTAAAGTAAACTTTAGACAGAGATAAAAATTTCTGAGGTGGCCTAAACTTAAGTGACTGTCTGGATACGATGTGAAGATGCAGCTGGCTAGACAGCTTCTTTTGTCTAAGCTGTGTGATGGTATTTATGTGTAGACTGCTACACTACAATCTCCCCTGTGGCTGTGGTTTGTATTGCTATTTTGCTGATCAACAGCTAGGCAAAGAAGGAGACTGTTTGGGCCATTATTTACTGTGGGTGAGGCAAGGTATTCTGGAATTCAAAAAGTCTGGGGAGACAATCTTGTGTCCTTCACTGAAGGGGAACAGAAAAAGTGTATTACACAGACATGAGAGGTCAAAAAAAAGTGGCCAAGATTTGACCTGGAACTAGGACAACAGAAAGAGGCTGACTGCGTTGAAAACACAAAGCTCACTCTGGCTTGCCTTCAGGAATCATTTATGATCATGAACAGATGTTCTCAACCACAGTGAACCTTGAATTCTGCATGGGTTGGTTTCTGATGTAGGATGATTAGCTTTCCCTACCTCTGGATTGCAGTGCACCTCACAGTATGGTGTGGCAACAGAGATAAATAGCAATTTGCTAAAAATGGTAAGCAACAGTACTTTGCAATTCTAATTAACTCATCCTATGCTAGTCGGTGTCCTTCAAACCATGACAATTAACAGGACTAAAGAACAGTCTTACTGGGTGAAATGTAGCTGAGGAGTCTGTGACTTGCTACAGCAGCGTGTACATTGATTTCATGTTGGTATTTTCAATTGGCCTGTTCTCTTTTCAGAATTGTTTTGGAAGATGCTCACATTTTACTACAAAATACATTAGATAGCTGCTTCATTTGTTGTGTGCGTTTTTTTGATCCACTACTGAGCCCGATGATGTCAGGAAGTCATCAGCTTTTTGTTTCTTTATTATATCGTTCCTTGTCAATTTATTGCCTCTTTGTCTCTAATGAAGCAGAGATGGGAGCTTTGCAGATGGGGAACTAAATCACAGAGAAACTACATGACTTTTTACATGACCTATGCACGCTAAAGTAATAATCACTCTTACTGACAGGTGCAGACGCTACAAGCGTCTGCAAGTGTTCTAACAATGCAAATGTTGTAAGCAGTTTAGGTATTTTGGCAGTGCTGGTTTTGTGAAAAGTTCAGTTTTTATGAGAGAAATGTGCAAAATATTAGTGCAGTTATTCTTCTTTTACATTTTAACTCATGATTAACCTGTTCAGTGGAGGCTTTATGTGCTTTTAACCCTTCTCCTGGCTACCATGGGGTTGGATTTCTCTTCCCCATCACTATAGTTTTTTTGCTGAAGTTACTGGTTAGGGATTTGGGCATAGTGCCTCAGCAGAGCTTTTTCTTCATGAAGCCTTCTTTAGCCTACCTGCTTGCTTTCTTTTTTCTTCACATTAGCTTTCTTTCAGCCTTTTCTCTTTCGTTCTCATCTTTTAGCAGTGTCTCTTGTTTGAAGTTAACAAGTCTTCCCTCTCCGTTGAAACATTTTGCTTCCTTCTTTTATTCACTTTGTTCTTTCCTCCTCTTGGAGTGTATGCCAGCTGGCACTGACATCCTCTCCCATAGAAATACAGTAGATTGCTTTGTTAATTCCTAAGACAGATTTTTTTTCTTTTGCTCTTTCATTCAGTTTTGACCTTTATGTGTTGGGCAATCATTCCCCAGTGTGCTCAGCACAGTCACTGGAGTTGTCATCAGACTTTTGTATAGATGCTTGTCCTGTACGACCGCTATAAGGCAGCATTTCAGCTGAGACCTTGTTATTGTTAATTGCCAAAACTTATCATGTTTTACCTATATATCTGTACCAGGACTTGCATGGGTATGGAAATAGTTCTTGAGTAAGTAGGTCACAATGTTATTCAGCAACATTAGGCTAGGAGGTCAGTCTTGAAAAGAAGCTTATGGGAGATAGGTTGGCTAAGTAATGCAATTTTAAAACAGGTGGCCTGTATCAATATCGTTGCCATGTTTTTAATAATGAGATGTTGAAAGAAGATTACTCCAGGTGAAGTGAGGTTCCCACTCTGAATAAAACTCTGGAGGAGTCTGTCTAATTCTTAATATGCAGGGAGCCAAGGGAAGTAAACCTTCTAGTTTGGGTTATGCCAGCTACCTGTAATGAGATTGGGCCAGCCTGGAGGCACTGAGCATATTCTCCACATTTTTTTTTCTGTGAACTTTCCAATATGAATCATGGTGATTTCTTTTATCAAACTTTGCTGTCACGATTTCTCAGTAACCAAAGTGTTTGTCTCTGTCTTAGGAGGGAGGTAGATGGAAGAACAACCCAACCTAAATATCTTAGTAATCAGTTATTATGGAGCAAGTGATTTACTTATGTTTCATTTCAAAACTGCATTTATATATATATATATGTTCTATGTTATAGTATGCTATCATAAATATTATGAGTATATAATTATAGATAAAATTTTAATCTTGAATTATTGATCCTATCCAGATGTAAATTAAGCTGATTTTTTTTCACAGGTGTAAATGTATTAGAATTATTCTTCTGAGGCCTGCTCTTCTCCAGTGAAGATTTCTGACCTGTAGAAGTGCATGCGTCTCTTTGATGTTCATATAAAAATGAGGAAGAGACATAGGAAGTGCTACCAAAAGAGTTTTTGAAAGGTCCTTAGTCTATCTCTTTTTTCTGTTATACTTTACTCCTCAGGGTTGTTTGCCTGTTCTTTAACGAGTCTCACTACTATAAATCTGCACCTTTAATATTGTCTCAAGTAATTTGCAGTTACAGTGATTTTAATCACTATTAACAGAAAATGCTTTCAAAAAACAAAAAAGATATTTTTGTTGTTGTGGCATGGGTTATGTGGTATTTATTCTGTGGAGATATAAATAGTTTTTCTAGCAAATGGAAGTTAAAAGTTAAATTAAAATCTCTTCCCTACCAAATATATCATGTGGCTCAAAAGGCTAGAAATATCTTGGAAGAGCAAGAGGGAATATGAATGAAATGGGGAGCACAAAGTAAAAAAAAATCAGAAAACTTTCACCCACAAACTAAAATCCATGTACTTTTTTTTCCAAAGAAAAAGCCTTCCTTTACTAATAACATTGCCTGGCATTCAGGCTTGCTATAGCAATCTCTTTTCCCTGCACTAAAGAGATTAAACTGAAATTTAGCCTAGATTCTTGGAGATTAACATTTACTAATGAGCAGATGCGCTGCTTTTCAGATGTGGCTAATTGTGTGAACTACAACTAAAGCACTATTTTGAGAATGGTGAATTGATTTCATAAAGCTTCTCCAATTTTCTCTGATAAAAGCCAGCAATGGAAGAAGCATCTTAGGGCCTATGAGAGCCAGTGAGCAGCCTATGATGTATTACTGCCATCTGACAAGTTTTCTCTGAGCTTAGCCTTCAAACCTTAAATTGTCTGGTAGGTACCCAAATACTTGCAATCTTTCTTTCTTACATATCCATAGTCAGTAGTCTACACCAACAAACTACTCCAAGCAGAAGAAACAGTCCTATTAGAGTGGACTATTAGAGTGGGCAAGGGCTAATGTATGAGTCTTATAGCTCAGTAACAGGTTGCACAAATCGCCCTGAATTTTTAGTAAAATGTGAGTGACAGCTGGGAAAAGCAATTCATTAAACGCAATCACAATATACCAAAGAGCTGCTGCCTAAAACAAAGAAAATAAAAGATTCTGTGCAGAAAGGAAAGATTCTAAAATAGGGTTGGAATAGACTGGCTTCTGCAGATCAAATGTTAATATCATTTGCAGCACTGCTTTTGGGAAGTCTACAGTGCTCTGGCTAAGCATCCCAGCTGGCCAGTTACCTCACTCTCAGCAGCATGGGGGAAGCAGGTTCCCCAAAGATCAATCACCATTATCTCCATCTCTTATCCCACGGGGCAGAAGGTCTGCTGGATGCTTTGCTCTTGCTCCTACTTGCTACTGCAGCAATGGAAGTAGCAAGAGCAAGTAACAAGTAGTAAGAGCTACAGTTAGCAAGAGCTAAAATTACTGGTTGGTGATGTATCTAACCCTAGTGTCTTTCTATTGTCACAGTCTGTACTGTTTGCAGAACAGGAGGAAAAGTAAATGAAGAAACCTTCAGTTGTAATCCTGGAGTAGGAACTCCAAGGTGATGCAACAATATATTGTTTATGGACCTGAGTAGTTGACAATGATACAGGCTGACTCTAGTGTCATACATATTATTTCTTATGTGTTTTTCAAAAGAGTGAGAGACAGTAGATTTAATATTCTAAGCTCAGTGTATGGTAGCGTATTACAATGCATTATGCATTTAGCTGTTTTGCATACATCACTTATTTCATAAAGTGACGGCAGATGTTGGAAATTTCTGTTGGACTGCAAATTATTAATATGCAGTATTGAGTATTGAAGGATACTGCATCATGTTTGAGTTCCAGAGTTTCCATTACACAGTTATATGAGAGCATGGCAAACAGTGTTCAAGACACAACAAGTTGTTCGTCAGTCTCTACCAAATAGACACTGCTCTACAAAATATGCATAATACCAACACTTGAAGGGAAGAGGTGGCCTTAGTACTCTGTATATGACCTGCTATTCCTAACACCTATATGGATCAATGATCTGGTCATGGGATAATTAACTCATTTCTTCTTGCTTCTTAGCTAAAATATCTGGAGCTCTTTGGATAGTGAAAGCTACTGTAAATGTTTCCATTGCCTTCACTGAAGTAATTCAGCCAATGTGCAGAGCTGAACTTCCAGACAAGTCTGAAAGTTGTTTTTTTCCCCCCAGTTTAGAAAATGCAACTATTTCCTATGAGCAATACTTTTTGCTTGGAAGAGGGTACAGTGACTCTATTAAATGTCTTCTGGTTTTCATATACCACTCTTGGGTACTCTTTTACACAGAAAATGGCTATGTGGAAGAAATTCTGAAAGGAGAAACCTTTTATCTGGTTTGAAGCAGGCACAGTGCAGATGAGGTAGGCCTGGATGCCTGTGCTTCATCTCCCTTTGCAGTGCCCTCCTCTGTAGGACAGCTCAGCATTGAGTCCTGTTACAGACATACATGCCTTGTCTTCATGGCTGTGCTAGCTTTGATCCTCAGACTCTGAAGACAGAAAACTAATTGATGTCAACTGCTGCGGTGGCTTTATGCTAACTGCTAGGCTAAATCAAAGAGGGGAGCGTTTTTGTGGGGATTGCATCAGGTCGTTCCCTTCTGCAAGCGGGATGAAGGCAGGGTGGGCTCATGAGAAGTGGCTTTGTCCTGATCTGTGGTTTCAACACAGTGGCAGAAGCAGGGCTGGTGATTCAGTCTGGGTGACAGACCCCCTGCCATGATACCAACCAGCCTATTGCACATGGAGCTGTTTGCCATAGGCCAGGGCCTATCTAGGAAACTGCAAAGCTGGTGTAGTGAGGATCAGAATATTTTCCCATAAATATTCCTTAAGATAAATGTAGCGATGAAATCATAGAAGTAATTGGTTCTTGTAGCGCTTTCTTGAAAACAAATTACACCTGAAAACAAATAGAGACTTCCTTCTTTTCCGGAATATTATTGAAAATTAATAGACCATCCGAGTCTGCAGTACCATAAGCCTGCATCCATTTTTTTTCACATACCTGCAGCTTCATCTCCAGCAGCTCTCCATCTGTTTGCAGGCTGTTTCCTAAACCAGTGTGATGCCTCAGGTGCAGGAGAGGGAGACAATAATTAACAGTGTAGCCTACAGAATCTTAGGGAGCAATTAATTTTAGTGAATGGATGGGGGAGGTCGGAGAGGGAAAGTATGCTTTGCACAAGTGTTTGTGCATGCAATTGGAAAGATGTACATATAGATATGTACATATAGATATGTACATATCTCCCGAGAAGACTGTTTTCTGCATTCAGGCTTTCGTTCTTTTGCAGTGCTTGTTGTGCACAGAAACTACTTGAAAAAGACGGTGCCATCTGCACTGAGAAGATTAGGGGGTGTCAAGGAAAATTCTTTTTTGCTTCTCACCTTCCTGCCTCTCTCCATCCCGCCCCTGGAAAAATCCCAGCTTTTAGCCTGTCAAAACAGTTTTAAAGCTGGTCTCTGATGTATAGAAACCTGTGAGACAGAACCATGACAGCTACACACTGTCAAAGGAATATGACTGCATAAAAAATACAACCATAATACTGCTGAATAAAAGAAGAGGGAAATGTTTGAGGCTACATTAGCATGCGGGATAGTTTTTTTCATCCATATCTATGTACATAAACTGATCAGGGAATACTCAGTTTGTATATAGGAAGACTATTTCACCCATTTATACAGAGAGAGATTATACCGTGCATACACAGCACTGAAAATTTAAGATTTGTGCGTCTAGGGAGAGATTAAAAACGAAAGCCATATGATTAATTAGACTTCCCCCC
>JANHGO010000470.1:0-40740 GCA_024606505.1 Aquila spilogaster
TAAGCAGTGTGTTGTGGTTTAACCACAGCTGGCAATTAAGCCCCACGCAGCTGCTCGCTCACTCCCCTCTGGTGGGACCGTTGATGCACGTTTGATTTTGTAAAAGTACCCCTCCAACAAGCAAATTTGGGGGCAAAAGAGTTCTCTTCGCAAATGCGTATTTTTGCATGTTGTAAGCAGCTCCAAGGCATGTCTTTGTCCATTTTTTAGTGTGGAGAATCATCCATTACATTTGGCAAGCACTGAATTCTATACAAATTGTAAATACTTTTTGAGCCTACCAGGATTAATTAAGGTGATTCTTATGTATTCTATATAACAACAAAAATTCATGTTAGCTGTTTTGTTGTGTAAATTCAGCTAATCCACAGAAATACCTTTCCCCTTTTTAATGAGTAGGGTGATGTACTTGTACTCAGAAGTTCAAAGCCATTCCTAGTCCTGTCCTCAGGGCCAGTTCTTTTGAGATGAAAAGCAGGATTACCCGTTTAGAAAGAATGCAAAACAAGACTTTGTAGTATACATTCATCTGCGACTTACTGAGGCTTGTTACTTATTTTCCTCTCATAGGCAAGAAAGGCAAGCATCAGGAGTATCATCAAATATTTATCTAACTAGCAAGGCACAAAGCTCCACCTGTTTTGTTTTCCATGTTAACTTCAGAGTATAGCACAAAGCTAGAGACCTTTGTCCCTCTACTGTGCTTAAAGTCAATTCAGATCAAAACTCAAGCTTTTTATCCTCTTCATCATCATGGTCATATTGAAGACTAAATCTGAGACTAAATAGACTTAGATTTGAAATGGAAAACTGTAGGTCAGTTTGGAATATAGCTTCCATATATGGTAAGTATAGTCCAAAAAGAAGCCTACTTATGTTAAACATGCATTTTGTTACACATGTCCAGTTGGGTTTTCAGTATCTCCACACATGGAGACTCCACAACCAGTTTGTTCCACTGTTTGACCACCCTCACAATAAACACAGCTGGACCATGGACATTCACAGTAAAATTCTATTTGAGAGGACGCAGGAATGGCTTTCCATGCTACTTAAGTAAGTCCCACATGAAGGACTAACACAACTGGAACACCGGTCTCTTGGAAGTTTCTATTAGGAAGTTTGTTGATGAAAGGGCTCTATCATGTTTTACAGGATATTGAGGTTCAAGTGGGTAATTGCTATTTTATGACCTGAACTTGCACTGAGCTGTTTAAATTTGGCTAATTTTTTTTTTTTTTTTTTTTTTTGAGCTTTAGAAATGTCTAGATAATGGGAGATTAACCTAGGAAGAACCAGCAGGCTAGTTAAGCTGTTGTAATGATTATACTAAGTAGAGGTCTCTCTGCAGGGGCATAACATAAGCTGTTAACACTGATGCATTCATTATTTCTGCATTAAAGCATTTGATGTAGCTGTGTATCAGTGAGCTGTTATTTAAGAACAGAATGTGACTGGTTACATAGCTGCCTTTCAAAGCCATCCATTGCATTATCAACAAGATTGAAGAAGGTAAAAGATACTTACCGTTATCGTTGCCTTGTTTAATTTCCTCAGCGGTTCTATCAATTAAAACATACAGTGACCAAACAACACAGGTAATTGCAATTATGTGGAATGTGACCGAACAAACTATTTTCCTCCTCTCACTTGTTGTCATCTGTAGTTTCTCCCACTGTAATTTAAATATGCAATAAAAAAAAATCAGACTTGTAAAATTTTACAGTAAACTGATTAGGCCATTCTGGTTCTTTCTACCCCCAAAAACCAAGCAGTAATTAATAAAATAAACAAATCCTTTCATTCTGATAATACACATCACAGTAGTATGTGCATTGTCACTGTAAAATTCATAATAATGATCTCATTTTCACAGATTCAGAGGAATGAAGTTCTGTTCTGTTTCTGTCTGCTTGCAAATGACATCTAAAGTTATTTCACTGCAGTACAGCCATAACGTTAATAGACAGGTAAAAAGCTGAATATTTATTTTAACTTTACCTGATGCACATTTCTGATGGTGAGAGAAGAAAAAACCCAAACATTAGCTTGTAATACTTAAATTATTCTCAGCTATTCTCAGTTGCTTAATATTAGAGGAATGCAACTGTGGAACAGTCTTCCCATAAAATAAAAGCGTAAGAAATGCAACTGCATTAAGGATTAAATTCAATAAAATTGTAAAGATGGTTACGTGGAAATGATCATACGTGATAGCAGACAAACAGCCTCAGTAACACAAGAAGGATCTTTCAGGCACATGTTTGTGAATTACGGCACTAAATCCATCAAATGTTTGTGAATTACGGCACTAAATCCATCATATGTTTGTGAATTATGGCACTAAATCCTATCTTAAGTTAAGGCTATTTTAGGATGAAATAGGCTGTTCTCTGCATTTGAACAATGCAACTCTTGAGGCATTTTTTTTTAATCTATCTCGCTTGTGAAGACATCATTTTTTTCAGCACTTCTTTAAAATAAAACCCGTCTCTACTAAAATGCTTGCCTTTAAAAACAGATGAAAGAATAGGACATTTAAAAGCAAAATGCCTCAGTTCCGATGAATAATCTCGGAGTCGGTCGCTAGCATCTGACGAATGAAACAAGTACAAACCACAATACGGCAGTGCCACCTCGCTGCAGTCATGCTAACGCAAGACTGAACGGTGCATCAGCATCCAAGCCGCAGCACCGACCACCGCAACAGCAAAGCTGCCCCTCCGCTTACTCCGACCTAAATTTAATACACTCGGGCTGCGGCTCCTAATAGTTACCAGGTGCTAAGGCTGGATCAAAACCCCATGCCACTTCAGAGCACTGAGGGGGTATAAATTTACTTTGAAGGTATGATTTTGGCTTTGTTTTCCTTGTTTGGGTTTTTTTTGGTTGGCTGTTTGTGGTTTTTTTTTTTAATTTGGTTTTGGGAAATAACAAATTTCCCTAAATTGCTTATGGCTAGTGTTGGAGATGGCATCTGAGCTAGATGCTTAGACTTTAACCTGAACCGATAAGGCCATTCTTTTCTAGTCTGAACGCTATTTGCTGTCTGGTCACATTTCAAAGGAGCACAACTGCAGTAAAAGCTAAGGAATGTCAGCGCAATGTCACCAGGAGGGCTAACTCTCAGAAATGCTTCTTCCTGCCATTAGTTTTAGAGCAGTACATACTGGGCCAAACAAATTTCGGTCTTTAATGGCAGTTAAAGCTTGCACGTTTCAGAGCTGTTGCCTCAAAATCTCTGGAGCATTTTCTAGCCCTTGCCAGAACTGTACGAACACAAGGCTTAAATAACTGATTAGAAGAACTGAAATATTTCCTGAGTAATATACAAAGTGACAGAACTAGTAGTTTATTTACCAGCTGATACCTCATTTCAGTTTCTGATACATCTACTTAGGAGTGAAAACGAAGCATGCTGGGTTTTGTACGACAGGCTGGAAAAATGGAAGACATTAAAAAAAAGTAATAAACCAAACCAGAACCTTATATTCATTGTAGTTCATGTAGGTAGTACTCAGTGCTCAGACCAGACAGACTGTGGCATTATCATCCCAGTCTTATCATATCATTACAGTCACCAGGTTACATGGCATTTGACCTGAAGACTTTCATCCTTTTTGCAGTGAAAATTCAATTCAAGCTTTGCAACAGGCTTTCTTTCCAAAGAAAAAGTTGGCTTTGTCCAGATGGAAGAAAGGATTTTACCTTAACCCTTCACTTACCTGTGGATGCTTTATGAAAGATCAACGTTGAACATAAAGAAGAATGAATTGTGTTCTTAAACAGAAATTTTCTGTCATCTCAACTCTGATGCTAGACTTTCTGGGCTACTGGAGAGAAGATTCTGTGCTAAATTTTCATTGTCATGTATACTTGCAGTCTCATTATAGCCATTTTACTCTCTGTAACATACACAAAAGCCTTAGAGTGTTGATCTGAATGCCCAGTCGAATAAAGCTTTTTTGTATGGAATTTTAAAGTTAAAGAAGAATGCTGGTCCCACTGCTCTAAATGTAAACATTTTGTAGGTGGAAAAAAAAAAAAAGACAAAACCAAATGACCAACAGGCAGGACAGGTAAATAAAGGAACAAGATCACAAGCTTCTGCTGAGATTTACAAGAAAGGCTTATCAGGAGAGGGAGCTAGCACAAATGAGCTGAAGCAGGCCTTTTTTCTAACGTGCCATGATCAAATCCAGCCAGAAAGCAAGCCAAGGCCTACCGGACTCCGCTTCCTCCCTCCGGCCCCTCTTCTTCTCCCACAAGACAGCATGCCTGTGTGTCTATTCTATCCACACATACGTTACCACACCAGAAATAAGCTGGCTGGCAGGAGACCAGGAGAGGCCACCAAGGCATAGGTGGTTATGGAACTGGAAGACTGTGCAGAGCACTTCATACTCCCAGTTGGGATACAAGAAAGGAGCAAGGACCAAGGAGAGACTCCTGCTCACGCAGATGCAGAGGGATCAGAGTACTTGGGAGCATTTTACAGCTCTTAGCATCGCCCACAGCTGCACTTCTGTTTTGCCCTGCCCTAGCTGCAGTCCCACTTCTCCTCTCAGCTGCAGTCATGATGGGCTGAGCTCAGAAGGGGAAGTTAAATTAAGCTGTGTGCTCTACTCCTGGTGATCCCTGTGGTAGCTAAGATGTCCTACTCACGTATTTTAGCTTGGCTGAACAGAGAGTACTAAGTGACTACTGTCACTCTCTCCTAGATGAGTGATGTTAGTAGATAAGCCAGCAATTTAAGTTGCCCTGAAGCAGAAAAGCACAATTCACTATTTTAGGATTATTTGCAATAGGCTTAAACAAAAAAATTTAACTGTTAATGTTAGCACAGACTTGCTTGGATAAAAGCACAGTTATGTGAAATAAAAATTGCTTGAAAATCCATAGCAAAGGCTATGAGACAACAATATACTGAGCAGTGAAAGCATCAGCCCCTTTTACTCATGCTTTGTAGTCCAAGACTTGATACAGCCTAAAGGTGGGTGGGTAAGTTTGGCAGGTGCTACTGTGTCACACAGTGCATTAACGCCTCCTTAACCACTGATAAATTCACCCCTGCTGTATTTTGAAGCTTCTGCGGTTCTCATGGCTCTCTACATTCATGATGGCAAGATAAAAATAAATTGCATCACATTTTATTGTCTTCATCAGCGATCTAGAAAAACGTACAACCATCAGGTTGATGACACTGCGACATGCCACAGATAGAATATCAGATGCCACCAAGAACAGAAAAATAACACAAACGTAAGTGCCCAGATGCAATTTGCCTTGGCAACTTATATGTCAATACTCCTAAGGTGCTCTAGAGACTGGAAGGAGAGAAAGAAATGGAAGACTGTAAGCCAGAGGAGACATTTATAATGACTTGCAAATTATTGAGTCACTAAATTGATAGACAAACACTGTAGGTTTTGCCCAGCCTCCTCCGAAGCACCCCTTCACTGTTGTACATTCAATCGTTCAACACCCACAGGTTCCTTAATCGTGGCAGCAATACAAACACAGACTGGAAATCATCACAGATGCAGATGGTTTAATGTCCTGCAAATGCAAGCAACTGCATGAATATTATTATGCTCCACAGAACAGGTGTGCTATAACACTTCGTAATATCTAACAACCAGAAGACCTTCTACACAAGTCACCAAACGAATCCACAATGCAACAATATGTATCCCGAGAAGAAAGCCTGACATATCCCCAGCCCCCTTTTTCTTTTCCAAATAAGCTTTCTGAACACTACACTTGCACTGTGCTCTGCAAACCACTGGAGGGTGGCAGGAGACTGTCTACCTGCTTCAGAGGTTCCTACCAAGAAGCCAGAATGAACTGTCTAAGGAAAGAAGC
This sequence comes from Aquila spilogaster, assembly GCA_024606505.1. Taxonomy (NCBI): domain Eukaryota; kingdom Metazoa; phylum Chordata; class Aves; order Accipitriformes; family Accipitridae; genus Aquila; species Aquila spilogaster. The sequence continues at coordinate 5,866 of JANHGO010000470.1, forward strand.
TGGATTGTAAATGTGATCAGAAACACTCCTCCCATCCCAACTACTACTTACAGACACTTCTAAAACACGACGTGCATCTCAACCTGAATTCCTATGCTTTACTGCCAGAGAAGTTTGTAATAATCTTGAAAGTGGCAGCTGTAAAACTGTATCCTGTTCCAGGTTTCTGCCTCCTGTTTTAGTTTTGTTTCTTAAAGACTATCTTGCTCTGAAACTTAAAGGGAACAGTTACTGATTTCATAACCCACTGTTGCAATTACAAAATGTAGTCATGAGTCTTCTGGGGAAAGAAAGAAAAATTTAAAAAGGAAAAAAAGTAATAGCCTACTCACAGGGAACATCTAAATCATATGTAGCCGACCACTTCCCTTTCCTGTAATGTAGTCTGAGAAAATCCCTGATACTTATTTTAAAGGACCAAAATTTTCCTCCCAGCATGTCACTTGTAATAAAACTTGGTTAATCAATATGCAACAAATAAATATGGATAATTTTTAATATCCTCTGAAAACAGATTGTCTGCGGATATGCGGATGCTGCTTCATATCCTAGATATCCCAATACAGCCTCTCTTCTTACAGACAGAAGTAAATCTGCAATTTTAATTCCCTCCCATACATTAAGCTTTCTGCAAAGCGGTTTCATGATGGCCCGATGCAGAACCAAATGCTTCACACTGCTCACACAAAAGCTGTTGCCACACCACAGAATTGCACTCTGCAAACTTTGCTGCTTGTGTTCCTTTTCCCCACCTTCACGTTGTAGCTTTACTGTCTGCCTGCCCCCATCCACCATTTTGTATCTGCATGTTGCCCCCTGCTAGTGGTAATCTTCCGTCACATTGGCCACGAAATTTTGTCTACGCAGATTTCCTGAAGCAACTCTATATCTACTGCAGGTTTGCAGATTCACACCTTTACAACCGAAGGTCTCTATCCTGCAGGGGCTCATCACTGAGGATGCCAAATCGAAGGTGAAGTTAATGGGCTGCTTTGCAACATGCTATGAATGCTTGGACTTTTAACTGCTGGATATTTTCAGGAATGCTGTTTTTAAAAATTGCATGTAAGGAGGCCTGACAGGGGACTCTGCTATGGGCATGACATCGCTAATATTAAATACTTTTCCCGTTCTGACATTTTTCTCCCTATCCATCATTTAGCAAAAAAAAAAAAAAAAAAAAAAAAAAGGACAATGAATGTATTGTAAACAGCACCTACAGCTGGAAGGACTTCCTTCTGCTCTCACCTAGAGCTAAAGCCATCGTGCAACATTTTCTGAATTCTTTCTACAATCTAAAGAAAGACTTTGAGCCGACCTCTATCTTGAAATAATCATGCCTGCAAAATGAAGGCTAAAATTAACTACTAGAGGCTGTTGTAGAAACTGCACTCTGCATACAGACTAGAATACACAGAACAACGTCTGTCTTATCTCAAACCAGGCCTGAAGGATCTAGCCAGCACTTTTGAAAAAAAGGCCTTAAGAACTGGAGCAGTGTATGATGAAGTGAGCCGAGCAGTGAAGATATGTCAGCAGTCTGAACATGTAGCTCAGAGTTATTTATTTTCTGTGGGTTAGGGAGGGTTTTCTGGTCACTTGTTGCAGTACTAATTGGCTCAGGCTTCCCAGTAAACTGTTCACTACTATCAACCTACCAGCTGGAGGAAAGCAGCTGCAACGGTAGTTTGCAGGAATGGAATTTGTGCAGTGGGTGGAGGAGGAAGAAATAATAGTAATAAAGGACAACAGGGCTCCACACATGTTGGGAGAACAAAATAGCCTTGTGCAGATTTGAAGTGCTGATGAGAGATGAGGCTTCAAACCTTGTAATTTGAATAAAAGCATTTTGGGCCACTCTGTGCTATCTAAACAACATGTGGTTACAGCCTGTGCCTGAGGGACTGCATCTTAAAGAGGGACAAGGTATGCCTCACAGCATCCTGCTCCAAGACGAGAAGTGCCCCTCACACAGTCCAACAGAATGTGCCAGGTCTGATGGCTGAAAGGAGAAGGGTTTGGGCTATGAAAACACCTCCTCCACGTTCTTTTCCCCAAACACATCCAGAGCATGTTCAGAGAGGAATAACTGAGCAGGTTCACAGAAAACACAGAAGACATATTTGTCATTGCCTTTTGTCAAACGCTACATCCCAGAGAAGAAACTCTTGTAAGGATCAAGAATAGAAGACCAGAATTAGACCCCTGCTGCATTAGCCACTGAAGACAAAAGTAAAATAAATGTAAGAAATGCCAAGTCGTATGGTGCATCATACAGCCATATCTATGCACAATCTTACCTTGATCTAGTTAACTCATTAGATGAGCTGGTACAAATCCTTCTCTGGCAAATCTGTCTGAAGTTTACCTAAAATCTATTTCTGTCCCTAGGTGACACTAAACAAACCTGGTTGGAATTCAAATGAATGTCTGTGGTGTATTTAAAACACCTATTAAAAATTTAAAACTGAACTCAAAATGGGTGCGTTTCTAAAGACAAAGACACTTTAATTGACTTTTATGTGTGATATGCATGCCTAGAGTAATAAAAGCACTACATAATGAAAACTCTCACTTTGATAAACACCTTATCATCTGCAAAGAACTAATAATTCAGTTTTATCGAAATCAAGACAGAGCTATATTTCTTTTTTAAGTGACAGTAGAGCTGGACTTGAGTGATATAATCAGTATGCACTCTTCACAAACTTATGCAATTTTTAGCTGTATATGTCATCAATTAGCAGACCCTTAAAAAGTGTAAAATTTGCGTATTAAGTAATTTGAGAAGATAATTTCTAAAATGAAGTAGCTGTTTTTGCAGTCTGGAAGTACTATTGAGAATACTTGTCATTTACCAACTAGGAGAACTTCAGTACCTGCATCCTAATCATCCCAACACAGACTAAACAAAAAAAATGCTATGCTTTGGAAATACAGGAATAGCCAGACCTCATGTCCCTCTCGGACAGAGGCCAACACCAGATGCTTCAGAGAAACGTGCACGAAACCCCGTGGCAAGTAATTATAGCATAATCTCTCCATATTGGGAGCTTCTTCCTAGCTCCCATCTGCTAGAAATTATTTTACATCAATATATAGAATGCAAAAGTACTCGCCAAAGCGTTTACTTTCCAAGCATCCTCTTCGAATGCTGAAACATTAACCAATTCTTTGTTCAATAGAGGTCTACATGATCAGCCTTCAGTACTATCATGAGCTTCTCTTTTACAATTGCTGTTTCTTTTCTTGCCTTGTAAGCTATTTAAGAAAAGGATCATTATCTCCTAGCACAGTATGCTTCAGCTACCTTACCTAAACAGATAATCCTGACAGGTAGACTGCAGGTGAAACATTAAAACACTGGTCAGGAGTGAACTAGCACCATAATGCAAAACTATGGGGAACGTCTGGTACTGAGAACAAGAGGCACGCATCTAGAACTCTAGAAAATATTTACTTTAGGTGCCTGGGCATATGCCTTTATTACCAAAAATCAAAAAACAAGCTGCATATGGGCAACACATAAAGAAGCAAGGAAAAAACAGGTAGAATCTATGTCTCCACTGACTTTTATCACAGTTAGTCAAGAACGGAAGCAGATGCTACTGTTACCTGCTCTCCCCACAGTATTTCTACAATCCTTCTATCTATCAAAAGGATCTAGTTTGTGCGTCACTTTTATTCTCTTTGCAGCTAGTAATCTCCAGCCTCTGTCTACTCTGTCTTTCCAAAAGAGCAGCACAGCTAACTGAAGGCAGGATATTTTCCTCCAGTCACTAAGTAGCAAATGCCTTTAAATCACAGTCCATCTCTCAAACAACAACTTAGACACACACACAAAAAAAAAAAAAAACCCATGAAAAAAAAGAATACGATAATCTAACTACCATACCACAAAGTACAGATCATAATTTTGCTGTAAGGCCAGTTAAGATGAGATTTCATTTTTCAGCTAAAGCAGGTGGGGGTGCAGCATTTTGCCATATGTACTCTATGGGCAATACAAAATCAGCCATGACACATGCTCAGTGCTGGATTTGAGATGGATTGGTCCGGGGTCAAAGCAACCACGAGTCCGTCCTCCGCTACAGCAGCCATAACAAACCATCTCCCAACAGCCTGTGCCAGAGTCTCTGTCTTCGAACACCAAGTAGCATGGGCTCCCTTTGCACATTTGAGTGTATTTTGGTCTTAAATAGCGTGCTGGATGTGGACAGAAGGCTGGGATGGCATGGTAGAAATAGGAAAAGGAGAGAAATTAGAGAGAAAAGTGGATATAGCAACATGCTGGAAATCAACATCCCATTACCTAGTCTTGTATGTCTCTCTACTTTCTTTAGTCCTCTCCAATTAAAGTGAAATTTCTCTGAAGAACTTTTCCCTTAGGCACCGAAGACATAGTTATAATATATGATCATAGTTTTGTTAAAGAATCTTCACTTGAATCACCCTCTCTTCAGTATTCATCACACTGCTTAATTTCCTCGATATCAAATTGTCTAGCCTGCTGAAAAGTATCTTGAAGCATGCATTTTGAAATTAGAGCTGATGAAATAAAACTGGTGACACCTGAAAAGATAAATCAATAAATATACTTTCTGTTTATTTAGCTGTAGTTATAAATGATGTACAAAGTCTTCTCCAGGAGTTGTAACAAAATATTAGTTATTCCACCTTCCACCTAGAAAATATTTTTTTCACCTAAGTTTGCCTTCTCTTAGACCGGTGCAAGCATGAAAATTCTCATTACTGCCTTGTACTACATGTGCTTGGTCTTTTTTGTTTGCTGACCATGTCCTTGATTATCCCATTTGATACACTAGTAATTTAAACACTCTTTCCAATATGTAAAATTCCTTAGAGTTCTAATTTGTTTCTTACAGAATAAGAACCTATAGCCATTTACCTGGAGAACTTGCTGTGCAACCTGTCCTACAGAAGAGCGTATTACATCGCTACACCCCAAGGCCCTTCAGCATCATGTGTCATAACAGGAATGGGGAGATGTACGGCAGCAAGCGGAGGCAAGAAGGGTACAAAGGTACCTTCAGGTGCTAAGATGTCTTGTGAGAAAAGTACAGTTGACTGGAAACAGAAAGCAGCCATACCTGAAAGTCACTGGACGAAGACTAGCCGTTTGGTACTGTCGGATGAACCTCAAGAACATCTTGCATGTCTTTTAATCTCATCTTCTATCCTTCACTTTTATAGATCAAAGATGCTCTTACCAATTCTTCCCCCTGCCCCCGCCCCATCACCCACTGAATTAATAGCACAAGTGAACCTCAACACTAATTCTTTTTATATGGTCATTATTTTGTTCCTGAAGTTGTAAGAGCAGCTGACCTACGTTGTATAGAAAAGGTAACTTGCCTTCTGAGCTTCCCTTAACCAAATCAGTCTGAATCGTTACAAAGATGTGGCTTGGTTTAAATGTCCTTGTATACCAAAAGCCTGGTATTTTTAAATATATTGTTGTTTAAACATATCTAGACATATCTTATTTTTGCAACTATATATATAGTATATATGCATAGGTCTGAATTGCCACGTAACCAAGATTACTAAAAGGAGCTGATGTGCTTCATTATCTAAAATATGACTTTAGCAAGAATACTGATTTCCCAATGAATAGCTACAGTTACCTTCTCTGTCTTTTAGTTTTCCCACAAGAGAGATTTTTTTGATCCAATTAAATAAAAATGAAATAGGGGAAATTTGTGCTGAGGAAAGGCTACAGTAATTAACACAAAACTACAGCCTAGTGCTCTGGCAAAGAGCTGAGGGAAGCTATTCATTCTGAAAGACCTCCGACAAATGCCACACATTCCAATTTTGCCATATAAAAATTGAAGCAGATGAATAAAGTTCTGAATAATTCCTGGAGGAAAAGTTCTTTTTTCCCAAGTAATTTCAATAAAATGCTACAGGAATAAAATTAAATTAACATCAAAAATCACAAAATATACTGAATGAACTGATGAGTAACCCATTTGATCATGTTTTAGATCAAGTACTGTATTGCTATGTTCAAGAGAAGGCATTTTGTGCATGCATTCCACCAACAAGCAAGCATCAGCCTGTGAACTAAAACTCAGTTCAGATCATTCTCACATCAACAGGTCCCAGGCAAAATAAATTTGAGGCAAATAACCACTAAAAAATTGTATGTGTTAGTTATGTGAGAGATTAATACATACATTAATCAGATCACTAATAGCAGCCCACCCCCATTAGAGCTGGTAAAATCCCTAGCTTCAAAATTAAACAGTAAAAATGGCATTTTTACAAAAGTCCATGAATAACAATGACTGGTTTAGGTCAATGCTTGGGTTGATTATGGTCTTCAAATTTTATATTACTGCCTAAACAGTTAGTGTCAGGGCATGCTTCCATTTACATTTTCTTTAGTTGTAAAGCCAGTATCAAGAGATTCTCTTAATCATTTTCAATGCTTCAGCCACCCAGCCCCTCCTCTGTTATAACTATTGATGGGGCCAAGTGGTAAAACAGAACACTGAAAGGGCTGAAATAAAAAATGAAAAGAAGACCCTAAGTTCTTAAAAAATGAGAGGCTGATGAACTGCAGGATGGGGTAGGACCCTCTAAGTAAAATGGAAGTGAAACCTTTTGATGCAAGTTGCACCTGTGAAACAACTCAGACCAAACTGTTTATTTCAGCCTCAGAAAGCACAGAAGGATTTGTACCTCCCAGAGCTCATGTTCATGGTTCTGTGCAATAGTGGGTAACACCACCAATACCCAGAGCTGGACAATCTCCTGAATTGCCTTTGCTTTTGTAAATGCTACCGAGCAGCAGAAGTAGCAAATTTGCTTACTAGCAGCTAATTAGAAGAGGAAACAGTTTCATTTTCTGGCATAAGATTTTTTGTTTGCTTCTTAAAAGAATGCAAGTTCAAAGCAATGACAATAAAAACATCTTGTTCTGCCTCCAGGAAGGATGCTGCACATGGGGGTGTCCCAGCACAGTATCATCGAGGGCTTTTTGCAAGCCTGAGGGTATGTTATGATGGTTTCAAGGTATGAGGCACAAGAGGTGAGAATCTCTCCTCAGAAGTCCATGGGCACTGGAACAGCTGGGTGAATAAAAGCTGTGTTGAATGGAAGAGAAAGAATTATGGAGATAGAAAGCTAACCCAAATTCTACCAATATGAGAAAGCTAAGCTCTATTATTCTTGTTATGGCACAAAATGCAAGACAACATTACTCTGCAAACTACAGCATGCTGTCTATACACAGATAAATTCGCAGTAATGCTCTATTACTCTCTCTCAAAAATTAGGAATACAACTGAACAAAGTAGTCCCTTGCATCCTTGAGGCGTCACAATAGAATATAAATGCTATAGAATTAGTTTTACCTTAAAAGCTTTAATATACACATTCTCCCTTGAGCACAAAGTTATTCACTACAATGACATGATAGCCAATAAGAAAGTAATAGCTTTGTGCCTTTGTGCATACTGGTGAAGTGTCTGACCCCACACATTACAAGAAATGATTTGAGGCTAGCAATGTTTTGAGAGAGTTTACTGGAAGAAAGATAACACCGGAGCAGGTTGCCTTGACGACACTGTGTAGCTGCACCAGAAATCAAAAGCAAATGTAGGATCTTCTCCTATGTTAAGGACTGCAAAGAATTCACCAAACTGGGCTATTCCCACAGCAAGTCAATGTTACCTGACCTATGCAATATTAGCTATCGCTCCTTATCATGAGCCTTATTAGAAAACTGATAAAAAAGCCAGATGGTTTATACTTCACAGCACAGGGCAATAAGAAGTAAACAGCAAGCAATACAGTAATGAGTGCTCAAAGTTTCTTTTTTTTCCTGGGAGACTCTGCAGGTCACTTCTGGTTCTGAGAGTCTGCTCTGGCAGGAGAAGTGGTTTCTAATGGCGACCACTTTTGATTCCATAGCAGGAATTCACAAAGGTGTCTCTGCAGGCTTTTTGGCACTTTTGGCAGTGATTGCCATATCCTTGAACAAGGAATGTAAATAGAAATTATCCAGCTAGCATTGAACCAAAAATAAATCAACACCCTTAACATATTTTGCCATCACTGAATTTATCATGCGTGCTACCAGATTTCATCAAAACAAGATTTATCCACAAAGCATCCAGTTATGAATGAATTCCTCCAGGCAGTCATATTTTTAAAGATTTACTCTTTCTATAGGACTGCATTTACCACAGAGAAGGGAGCTGAATCTGGTGCTCTCACACATTATCCAAGAGCTCTAACAACTGGATTTAGCATAGTGCAGGTGATGACTGTTTTGTAAAAAAAGGCACCCTATGCAGGTTTAAGTCCAACAGGGGGAACAAAAGATGTGTCCCTGCTCCAGAGTGGAAAGATAGAGTCTGGGAGAAATATGGGACTTGAAGATTCACTTTACACTTTCCTTTTGTCTATCATAGAGCAGCACTCTGATTTTCTTCTGTGGCTTCCACAGGTGATTCATTTTATTTTTTAAGGAGTGTTTGGAATTGCTGATTTCTCTGCCTTACAGCTGGGCATTACCCACAAGTTGTCTGTTGGCTCAAACCCTACATCCTACTTGGTTACACAGCTCCTACTGATCCGATGGTCTTGCTGCAAACAGAGTAACTTTAACCTACTATAGTAAAACTAAGTATTTGCTTTTGATCCAATAGTTAAATCAGCATCATACCAAACAGTTGAAATCTCCCCCCACACTGATTTAACGAGTTATTCACTAATCTGACCACAAAGGGGTCCTGATATGCTTGAACTGGGTTTTGCTTTGTATGGAAATTTGAGTTAGCCAGTTCCATAACTTCTCTCCAGGACCTAAATACCCTGCTCTGGGCAGTCGTGAAGCACGTATCTCCAACTGGGACTTAAACCTTTGAATCCTGTATGGGAGTTAAAGCTGGCATGGACATTTTATCACTTGTTATTTATAAAATAAATGATACCAGGCAGAGAGAGAGAGAGCATTCCTTCCTTCTCTTCTAATGACAGCAGCTGGGTACACGAGAAGTTCCATGGAGTTCAAGGGTGTAAAACCCAAAGAGAGGCACCTCGTATCACATTTAGAAGTGCTATTTATCACTATCTAAGCAAATACAGAATACAAGAGGAGTGAACACTTAGAAGATATACAGATGCGTTCAAAATAAACAAGATCAAGTTTCTTTCATTATCAGTATTTTAAGACTGGGTTTGCTTCTGTTTAATTTAGCAGAAACTTATCACTCTGTTCTAAAAGAACACTCTCAATCCTCTATCTTTAAAAGGGCTGACTTCAGATACCCCTTCTACCAGAAAGAAAATCAACCTCAACTGGTACAGAATGCTTCCCTAAACAAAAAATTGACTCGCTCTTCCTTAATGACCAAGAGTAACTACATGGTAACAATGCGCAATATTGCTTATGCCTCATATAAATAAGAAATTATTTGTAAATCATTTAAAACATAAAACAAAATCAGGAGAGAAAATAGACATATCTGACACCACAGAATAATCTGTTGGGATAATGCATCAAAGTAAAACATCTCATCAGATACCAGACGTCTTAAATGGACAGCAAAATTTAAACATGAAAAGTATTTTGAAGTATAGCGAGACACTGTGGAGAAATCTCCATTTGAAGACATTTCTGCATTTTAAGCCCCTTTTAATTTGACACTTTTATCCATTTCATACTTACAGTATTTTCATTCAGTTCCTGTTTCTACTATACTTCAAACACCAAATTCAAGAGATATGAAAAACAGGTGCTACTTTACCAGGATTACCAGGATTCCTTTTAAAGAAGAAGTGATGTTCTCAGGATGAAGCTATTACCTGAGAGCTCAGTAAGGAACTCACACAAGCTTCCTGCCACTTTCTAATTCCTTCCATGATAAAGTCACTTTATAAATGAGGAATTCTGCATTATGAATTGCAAATGCTGAAAGGTAAAGCTACAAATGCAACTGTATTATTTATAGCCATAGATAGACATAACAGAGACCATGAGAAATAAAACAGGCACACTAAGCAATGCTTAATATTTAATCTCTAAATTTATATTATAGCCAAGTAATTAGACCTGCTCAAATATATGAAACATTTGCAATGCCTGTTGATCAATGCTTAAAGGGATTACTTCAATGCAAAGACCCACTAAAATGATTAAACTAGGTTTTATTTGCTGTCTGGTGCTTTCAGGGATTCTGTAATTAAATAACTGTTGCATATTGGCACAAGCCTATTGATTTAATAGAGTTATCTTGATTGATGTTAACTTAGTATGCTGCACATTGTCACTTATGGGTGCTAACAGCTGTGTGACACAATATTCAAACATGATTTTGCTATAAAACCCTAGACTTTGATAAAAAACTGTTAGGAAACATGTTGGGTGCATGAAAGGCTGAAGCATGAATAAAGATGGTAATTCACCAGTTGAATCAAATAGTTTGTTTTATATTTAAATTCTGCTTTTGTGATACTGCAAAAACAAAAGTATAGATACCTTTAATTAAGCTCTGTGGTCTGTAATTTTCTCCCTTCATGAGACCAGCGGTTGGAATGTTGCAAAGGTATTATGATAAAATTCATCACAATGAAGTAATGCACAATCCAGAACTAAACTTTAGAATCTCACATCATGAGTAAGGTAGAGATTAAAAATCAAAACTGGTTGAGAGATGTGACCCTTTCACTTGTAGAATGCCACTTCAAATCCAGGTTGAAAGGCCATGGAAATGGGATCTTCTGGAGCCGGCCACAAACTTTCACTTCAGGGGAAATAATTTCCTTTTTTTTCGTTAATAGAATGAGTTTCTTATGGAACTGAATAGGTACTCTTCTGTTGGAACTAAATCTGTGGTCTTTTGTTTAGGAAACAATGAAATGAAATCTGTTTTCAGAATTTCTCAAAGTTTATTAGCAAAATAAATCATTTTTTTTGTCACTTTTGCTGTTCCCACTTGGCATATGGCCAAGCTGACAAGAATTGCATCGTTTTCAGTTACAACTGCCACTGCTTATATGTCCTTATGACCAGAGAATTCTAGAGATTTGGGGAATTTTAATTCACTACTGCCAGGCTGGACATAGTGCTGGAGACTGAAGGCTCTCAGAGTCTAGTACATAGCTAAGCCTTAGCAAAACCTAAAGCTCTCAAGAAGGTCTGGAAATCCTAGAGTCTGTAGTGCTTTTCAGATCCTGCATCAAGGAGACAGGATTGTGGAGACTTTCAGCTTCAGGAGCTGCCTGTCCCACAGCACTTTGGTCGCTGGTAACCAGACTTCACGCCATCTTCTGAAAAACCTGGACTCCTAGGGAATGCCCCACAGCTGAGGTCCTGGCCTCCGTAGAAGCTTGCAAGAAATTTGACAGTGTTTCACTGGAACTTTTCACTTTTGCAAAATAGATAGGTTTTGACAAAACAGCACTGTCAGTGATTTTTATAGAAGATGTTTGGGTGGAAAGTTACCAGGCAGATGTATTTACTCGGCAGGTCTCTTGGTGATCACTCTTTCCTCCCTTACCTTGTCTTTGCTACAGCTGTCAAAATGCTCAGTTTACAAAACAGCTTCTCACAAACTGTTCAGTGTTTCGCAAATTTGTGAACAATGGTGATGACAGTGCATACGCTTACTAGGGATGATATATTTAGTTTAATATAACATATGAAGGGTGTCACAGTTGAATGCTATAAATGCAAAAAGGATAACTAATTTTAACTTTGAAATATTTGGAAACTTTGGTTTTGGTTTCTGAAATGGGTGCAAATTATAAGAAAGGATCTATAATTAGATGTTGGGTCCATACTATACAGACAAATATTTGTTAGCACTGCATTTGAAGGGGGGGAATACTGCCAGCATTTACTGCCAGGCAGATAAACCACATTTGAGTAGTGCTTTGAGCAGAAACAAAAACATCCTGTCCGATAGAAGAGGTTAATCTTTCCTATGTCAGAAATCAAAAACGTACCTGAGAACCAATGATAAGCTGAATAAGGTGGTAATCATTCAATTAAGAAATGACAGACTTGCAGGAATTACATTACCACTCTGTATCTGCCACTATTCCATAAATTTCTTTCAATTAAAAAAAAGGCGGGGGGGGGGGGGGGAGGCCGCAATGACCACACACACACACACACACACAGTTAAAAGTGCCTACTTCTGATATCAACAGTTATGCACATTTTTCATTCCTTTTCTCCTTGGACACTATAAATTCTGTTTCCGTTTTTTTAAAGATGCTCTGTTATCTAATGCAATCAGGAAAAGGCTTTTGTAAAAAATACTGATATCTGTATATTCTCTTGGGGAAAGTGGCTGTTGCAAGTGTACTTGTTAGATAGAAGGTTAAAGCAATTTGTGTTGAAAATGGAAACACATATACAGAAAAAATCCCCCAAAGATATGCTACAGGCAGGGGATTTTATACAATTATCTCCTTCCTGTCAGATTAGTTAAAATTTATCTGCAATTACTAAAACTGAAGTCAATGTAATAAATTTTTTAGCCATCAGTTTTTTATTTACATCTGTTTCAATTTCCAGTCTACCTGGCAAGATCTACCTGGCACTTGAGAACTGTGTCCTTTCCTATCACAAGCTTTGCTTGTCAAATCAATCCCAATTCTCTCTTCAACAGTGGTTTATCATCAGGGACTTACTAGAAAATTTCTCTGGATGGGAAGTGAGAAGGAATTCCATTTGCTCTCCTTTCTCTGAACTGCTGCTACCTGTGCAAGGCTGACAAAAACAAAATGTCTTTTGCCATCAAAACACTACTACATATGCATATACTAGTTATAAGCTAATAGTTTCTACATGTTTTTCAAGGGCTTTCACACCGAAATTTATTTTAAATCAAAACTTGCCCTGTTCTAGATTGACTCAAACTTAAGATGCAAGAAAACCCCAAAACGATGAGAGCATGATAAGAGAAAAATTAGAGAACAAGTTATTCACTCCAAAGAAAATAAAACCCACATACATTTAAAAAACTCTTCACCTTCCCTGTACTGACAACATGTGTACCATTAAATTGATTTATCCTGCAAAACAGATGAGTGCAGATAACATACATTTGACTTTCAGGATGCAAGGTCACCCTGTAGTTTAGATTCCATTAACTAATCTTAATGTAAGAGTGATTAATTTGCCCACAAGTGTAACAGTTAGAACAGATGCAGCTAAATTGATTGACTGCGTTACTTCATAATTGCTGTCTCCACATTGGTATAAGCATCATTCTCAACGAGAAGTTATGGGCTCAACGTAAAAATTACTGGGCGAACTGGCCTGTGTTATTCAGGAGTGAAATGTGATGAGTAAGATTTCTTTCTGGCTTAAAAATAGGCAGATGAGCCAATAACAACAAGCTGAAGATAAAAATTCTAAATATAAAACCCTATTATTTGTGCATTTATATTGCATGTGTGCTGAAAGAGAGTCTTTAGTCAAAATCCTCTGCTGCTGTAAATTAAGTAACTGAAATGTAGAAATAAAAATCACTGGGACTGATGTAACAACAGCAAATACAAAGCCATTTTGGACAGGCAGATGTTTCTTTGGTTCTGCCAGTACTTTGCACAGACATTCTGGCCATTTGACACTTGAGGATAATTACATTCAAAAGCACCATACCTTCCGAAGAGGTTTGAGCTTGGTCTCCATTATAAAGTCGTACTTGCAGAGTTCACAACAGCGTGTGTCTGAGCTCTTAATCCACTGGTGCAGGCAGGCCTGATGAACAAAGCGCAGGGTCCCTGTGCAGCGACATGGTGTGATGAGGGGACTTTCATCATCTCCCTCACAGTGACAGATCCTGACAGGAAGGACAGCAAGAGCTAGTGAGGGAACTTGCCAACCAGCAATGCAAAGGCACTGGTTTATTTACACTGCTTTTTCATTTTCAGACTTGACATTCGTAAGACGCCAGGTATATGACCTTTCAGGTTGAGGCCCAGGAACATATTCTTTGTTCCCTTCTGCCACTTAGTAATTACACTTCACTTAGTTATTTCTCTTTGAATTTGCTGTGTGGTCTGAAGGTGAATCAATGGAAATAACACTGTTTTTCCCTTTTATGCTTGGCAAAACCTTTAAGACAAATACCAGTGCTCTTTCTAAGAGCTGAATAGTTCTTGGTCTGTAAGCAATGCCAATAAAATACTCAAAGTTAGCAGAATCTAACCCAAGCTGAAAATATCTAGTATGAAAAGTACAAAAAGTTCCTAGGATACCTCTTTGGAGTTACACAGTTAAAAGGATTAGCGAACAGTTTTGGGTACTCTGGAGTCATGTGTATGGCACAGTGTGTACACACATGCATACACTTTTTAGGAGGCAGGTGTTAAGAAGTCATGGTCCTTCCTTTTTTTCATTCTCCACTGTCCCTTTGAAGCAGATAGCTGCGTTATCTGGGAAAACAAAACCTACAGCTGTAAGCAGACCCTAAGGTAGAGGTTGGTCCCAGAACTGTTGTTATTTTGTAATGGGATACAGAGCTTTTCTCTTTGAGGTTTTGCATAAAGTGATCAGTGCCCTAACATCACAATCTGATGGTTTCCTTCTGTGACACATGTCTAAATGTCTTCCTGATCCTCCCTTCTTCCAAACAGACTTCTGATCATATCATGAAAGCATTCACCCATCGAAACCAATGACAGCTTTATTGGCAAGCATCTCTGTGAAGGCAGAGAAAGCTCTATGGTGAGTGGAAGGCTTAACCGAACACCTGAAGTTAAGGAGGTTCACCTCAACGAAGAGTAACTCCCTCCCATCCCCATCGCAGAAAAACACAGCAAAGCACCTAAGCCCTAATGAATGTCCTAAGTGTCAAACTGGCATGCAGGGGAGGGGAAAACAACAAGCTGAAGCCTGAGAAAAGTTATTTCAAAACAGAGAAGTAGCAGCCACAGCACAGATCCTAGTGTCACGCAAACGAAGCTTAGAGCTTAGAAACTTAGTGCTTAGGAAAGGCAGATATGTGCCCGCAGAAGAGTCTGAACACTTCTGAGGAATAACCCACCCTTTTATGCGGAAAGCTTGGCCCCACCGCTCCTGGGGTAGGAAAAGGGCTGAGGAGGGCCCTGCAGTGAGGTTGTCTTCCCTCAGGCCGGGCTGGGGAAGAAGGGTGACCTTCTTCCCAGCACAGGAGCACCTGGCGTACGTCAGGACAAAGCCTGGCAAAGACACCCTGTGAACGACTGGCTACAGCACGGCGCTGAGGCTGCCAAGTCTACGAGCAGGGGCAGGAGGAAATTTCAACGCCTAAGCAAAAGATCTATGGATCAAACCCAGCAGCTTCATGGTTCTTCCATAGTGTAGCCTAGAGCCATGAGAAAATGAAGCTACAATAATGGGAAAGCAGAACAAAGCTGCTTTGCTGGATATATAGAAAGAAAGAGACTAAGAAAAACCAACAGAAAAATGAAGCTCCGGAAACCTGGTGCACAAAAGCAGGTTTCAGTGTCTGTGGTGGTGCCCGTACAGCATCTTCTACCCCATGGGAGCGGAGGGGAGAAGAAAATATCCACAACTTCCACCTTGCACACATTCATTTTTTTGAGACACATTTTACAAGAACTCAATTTGCAGTTTCTTCTTTACTAACCCAGCCAAGCTAGGTGCATCAGTGGCTGAGTTCTTAAATGGAAACTGGCTATATGCTGACTTCTTGTTGAGCCTGTAGCTTAAGCAGAACTAAATTTTCAAAACAACAAATAGCTGTTTTGCTAACAAATGCATTCCCAACTGAGAGTTACATAAAACCCCATAATTTTCTTTTTAAATTAAAGCTGTTTCCCAAAGGAAAATTAGTATTCCTTGTTCATTTAAATTCAAGCTATACATAATTTATTTTACAAGCTTAGCACTTAAACTATTTAGAAATTAGACAACTAAGTGATGTACCCAAGAGCCTTTTTTCTACTACTGCCAGAGTTGTTTAAAATTATTTTAAGAGCTAAAATACAAGCCTAAACCTCCACTGGGATCTTCAAATAAAGTGACACTGTGAATTTGAAATGAATAGGAGTATTCTTTAGTAGAAATACTTTTACAGAAAAAACACTATATGAATTATACATTCTATTTCTGCTTTCTTTGTACAGAAGTTACATGCTAAACAGGGTGACATCAAGAACTTGTGTTATACAGAAGCTTGAACTAAATAATCTGATGGCCTCTTCTAGCTTTACAGCCATGAAATATGTAATGAGAATAAAACCAAACTTCAAATGGAATTAAAGTCCAGAGAAAATAACCAAAGGCATGGTTTTCATTAGCTTGAATGCTCTTTGGTGCAATTTAGCTCTTCATTATTTGTTTAGCCAAAAGAAATTAGCTTAAAAGAAGTTCACACTACCTAAACTCACAGTCACAGTCTTTAAAGATATGTGGGTGCCTGACAGCTATTGAAACAGACTGTTGGCTAACTGCTTAAATACCTTTTGAAGACTTGGGCCAGATAACTTGTAATATCTTGCTCAGCCATTAGTACTGAAGCAGAATTTTGTGTGTCTTTGCCCTCTGCTATATTTAGCTATAATGTCGACCCTAATTATCACAAATTATACAAAATAAATTGTAGAGAATGGTTTTGAAAAATATGTTGTGGAAACAGAACTGAGGTAGGGATACAAAGCATAGACTTACCCAAACCATTTCTAAACTAAGTTGGAGGCCGAGAACTTCCATTCTAGTTTCCTATTTACATGATCACAACTGTTCAAAATTTTCACCCGTCAGACTGACTATTTACAGGGCTGAACTTATCCTGAGAGTAAAATTTGCTTACATACTTTAGCAATGAGTTGAATGAAAAAAAATCCCACTCTCCAATATAAAGGAAAAAAAAAAATTGCTAAATCTATACTGATTTATTTACAAGTTGTAGTACAGCACTGATCATGGTTAATAGCTGCAGTTTCAGCTGCTCAGATACACCTACAGAATTTACATACTCAGCTTTTCTCAACTTTCTAGTTCTTTAGTAGATAAATGGCCTTCATTATAGAGCAATACTTCTGACTATCTGGAAATGGAGGGAAGTCAGCTACTTGACCAAATCCTTTTAGTTAGAATCCCTTTATAGTTGCAAATTGAGCCTGCATAATTTTTATTTTTTTTGGGGGTAGGTTTGACAGCTTAGAGCTTTAAAGATTCCTGCCTGTGAACAGGACCTTGCTTGTCTAGGGAAAAGATTAGTACAAGGCTCCAAAGGAGCTTTTGCTCTATAAATCATGTGTACACGAGACAACACAGCACATACGAGCTATTAGATGATCTTCTGATTCAAATATACAAAATTTTTTTGCGTGTGTGTTTAATATACACCTAAAGAAACATCCCTACACATTGAGATCACAGAATATTTATTTTTCTTTAAAGAAAGCTCACTGTGAAACTTCATGAAATAATACTCCTTATGCTTAAGTTTTTGCTTTATATGCCAGCATTTTAATTACCGATCACATATTTCTCTAGCACAGACTTGTTTCTACAACCTTCAGCACACTGATGTACCAAACAAAGAAATTTATGCCAATGCTGTGGATATATCAGACAAAAATCTATACAAATTCTTTAAAGGATGTTCTTAAATAGCAGGCTTACTTATAATGTAATGAATTAGCAAAAAGAAAAAATATTTTTCAGGAAAAAATAAAAAATGCTGATCTGAAACCAAAATTAGTCTTTGTGAAAAATTTTGCATAATTCATATAAAAACTGTTGCAGATTTCTTGTATGTTCCTTACACGAAAAAACAATTCTCAAACAGAAACAGAATAGTTCAATTTAGAAAATTTTTAGAGAACAATGTATGTAAAAATGAAAAGTTAAAGAAGTTTACTGAGAACATTTTAGAATTATTTTTCAGTATTTCTTTTTGTTCAAAATATTAACTGAATTTAAGACATTCAAATGATGCTGAAAAACTCACGGATAATGCAATGCTTGATTGAGAAATTGTGTGTGACGTATTAAACTTCGTACAATAATGGCTATGCAAAATGAGTAAGTAAAGTTGCCAGTAGTTTGAAGTATACCATTTCCTTCACTGAAGGGCATATTGACACCATACATATATAAAGAAAAGAAATTTTTAACAGAAACTTCCCTTATTTTGCCCGGTCCTGTTCATTGCAAAAGTTAGAAGGCAGAAAGGGAAGTATGAAACAAGATGCCTACAGCTTGTAGACATTCATTCATATATGCTAATTGCATTTAGGCTGATTTTCAGAAAAACAGCAAGAGCTATCCTGGATGACTGTCCTTCACTTCTCATCAAATTAAGACCCTTTTTTTTTCCACACAGACAAATGTTTCTTACATAATCTCAGTTTAAAGGTCAACTAAAATCAGTATGAAGCAAGGAGTTCACAGGGATAATTTTCAGGTTTTCCCAACAGTGGTTTGATTTGGCAAAATCGTAGCAACCAAATTTACAATCTAGATGGTTAGTCACCATCTGAGCTGCTTATTGGAAGAGACACAGGTAGATTCCAACAGGTTTGTAGCTTTTCCTTCACGTGCAAGGTAACAATTTTACTCTCATTAAAGAGAATAGCTGCTAATCTCTACCCTCTTCGGAAAAACACCAGTTATCCTAACCTGTCTTTCACTAATCCACTTTACTCTTCAGTAATTAAGAAAATGGGCCAATCTCTATGCCTCTGTAGTGAAGTAGAAAATGCACTTATTCTGCGGGAGCCTTGTGCGCACTGTGAAACGTAGTGCTCTACCCCTACCCGGTTGGCAAGCGCTCCTCTGTGACAGTATCTGTGCAGCTGATTTCCAGAGATGACTATTGTCAAAGGAAGGTGATTAAGGATAAGAACGAATCAGCACATCCCTGCTTGTGCTTCAAGCCACATAAGAGCCTTGTCATTAGGAGCAGCACTGGCAGAAAACAGTTTGCAGTAATTCTGCACCAACAGAACTCCTTCAGTGGATCCCATATTTGAGATTGCCACTGTATCTCAGTACTTAAGAACATTTTCAAGAATTTTTGGCCATTACATATAGACAAAGGGTTTAGCTACAGTAACAGCGCAGATAGCTTTTACAGACTGCCTTAAAAATATATCAGGTCAAATTTTACCGTTATTAACAAATGTACAATCTAGGGGAATGCCTCTGAGGCTTTCAAAAAATCAAGTGTATATGGGGGCATGGGCATACTGATAATGATGTATGATAATGTTTAAGGGCTATAAGTGATGTAATTATTTAAAAACTGTATTGTTCTTTAATATTCCCGGGTGCTATATAGCTATGTCTATGGTAACAAGCACTGCAGTGAAAGTGTAGCAGATCCGTTGAAAAAAGAAACCAGCTAGTGCTAAAAACCTGGTGTCTACACCAGGCACATCTTGGTGGGGTGTGCTTTGATTTGACACTGATCTGAGGTTGGACCAGGAATACATCTTGCAGTTTACTTTCACTCAAAGGGAATACAGTTGGAGAATCCTGAGACTAATCCTCAGCACAGTCTAGACTATGGTAAAAGTAAAGGTGATCAGATGTGCTTCAAAACCAGGCTCCTTATGTGAACTAAAGCACTAATGGAGGCCCCTTCACTGACAAAATCAGGAGGAGCTACTGCCTTGTCACTGTGACATATTTACCACCACCGTGATGCAATTTCTATGCACTGTGAACTAAACTAATGCAGATGCCCAATACCCATACTGTCATTTTCCTGCAGATGGAAATATACCAGTAGAACAGAAATGCTTTCGAACTTTTAACAGATCTCCCTAATAAAAGGGGGAAGTATCTTCTCCACATAAACACGCTCAAGGAAGATAATGCGTATTCCAAAAACATTGGTTTTGGTGAGAAATGATTGAAAAGGCATTTAAAATCTTGCCCTTCACTGGAAAGCATACCTGGACTCATAATGATTATGCAAGGATAAATTCTTACCCTATTCGGTGGGTACATCTCATTGCTGTATCTCACTATGACTAAAGGGATCTTAGGGAGAAACAGCATAGCTGGAAAATGTTGGACCAAGTGAATCCCTGGCTTTGATTTTTGGCTGTGAGGATTATTGGCTGCCAGCATGAAATACCATGAGCTCCTAGGTTATCTTAATTGGACCAAAAGGAACCAATTACACAGGTTTTCAAAAGGATGCAAAAAATTGCTCTCGTCACTGTCTGATAATCTTAAGAAAACTGTTCTCCTGTCCAAAAAAGGTCATTTTCTCTTTCTGCCAATTCATAAAGTGCTTGCAGTACTTTTAGATAGTTAGAACCTAAAGCTAAAGCAAACTTATGAACAACTCACAGTAAATAATTAACTCATTCATAAACAGAAACCAAAAAAATATCAAACTCTGCTCCTGCATAATTTATCACTTGGAAAAATAAAAGTTAAATTCACTAACTATGTTCACCCTGCAATAGACTACAGCATGCCATGTTTCCCTTGTTTTCATTTTGCAGGCTTTTTTTTTTTTAATCCCATTTCCATTCTTTCCACTGTTAAATCATAAAGTAATCTAAATGACAAATTGGTCCTCCTCTCTGTTTAAACACAGTGTGAATGAAGCACATTAATTCTCCATCCGAATGTAATCAATTCGTATACCTCTTCCCTGTCACTCCTGCCCTTCCGTTATGCTATAGTCAGCTGTCTTTATTTGACTAGAGGAAAAAACATTTTCAAATTGTTGCACCACACCAGTGGAATTTCATAATGGTCTAGGTAAAGCTTTCTCTTGATTTCTGCAAACGTGATCAGAATTTGTAAGAGACCCAAGAGCAAATAACATTAGCAAAAGCACACTAAATCTCTTATTTTGTCAACATTTCTTGTCCTTCTATTAATCTTCCATATAGGTGATAAATAGGATATCTAACCATGTAAAGAGTTACAAGTAATTCCTGCCTCAGATGCACTGTCAGTGTAACGCAAGATATGTATCAGACAAGATTTACTGCACTGAACATAGTTCAAAGAACTAGGGACTGCATCTTAAAAAAGGATTTAGATTTCCTCCCACCCGCCTAGTGAAAGTCAAAGCGTTAAGTAACTAAACTCCCTACAGAACATATGCAAGCTTTAAGTATTTAATAATGGGACCCTTAAAACCAAGGGTGTCCTCTCACCCAAACTTTCTAGCAGGAAGTGGTGCCATTTCACCTATTTGCATTAAAAAAATAGTAGGTTGTCCTGGTTCCAGCTGGGATAGGGTTAATTGTCTTCCTAGTAGCTGTTATAGTGCTATGGTTTTGGGTTCAGTATGAGAAGAATGTTGATAACACACTGATGTTTTCAGTTGTTGCTAAGTAATGTTTAGTCTAAAGTCAAGGATTTTTCAGCTTCTGATGTCCAGCCAGCAAGAAGGCTGGAGGGGCACAAGAAGTTGGGAGGGGACACAGCCAGGACAGCTGACCCAAAGTGGCCAAAGTGTGATGTCATACCCAGTATATAAACTGGGGGGAGTTGGCCTGGGCGGAGTGCAGCTCGGGAACTAACTGGGCATTGGTCAGCGAGTAGTGAGCAATTGCATTGTGCATCACTTGTATATTGCGATCCTTTAATTATTACTATTGGCATTTTATTAGTGTTATCATTATCATTATTAGTTTCTTCCTTTCTGTTCCATTAAACTGTTCTTATCTCAACCCACGAGTTTTACTTTTTTTTCCCAATTCTCTCCCCCATCCCACTGGGTGGGGGGGAAGTGAGTGAGCGGCTGCGTGGTGCTTAGTTGCTGGCTGGGGTTAAACCGCGACATAGGTTTTGAGAGAAAGAAGCAAAAACCAGGACTCAGTTGTCCCCCAGTTAAGTGACCCTAACCACAACAAAGACATGCTTGCCCTGTTTCGGCTCTCCCTGCATCCTTCTGAATCATGGAGAGCTTCCAAACGAGACTGCATAACCAGATGGCTAAAGAGGTGACAGATGGGGCTTTGAACCATCAGGCAGAGAACAGAATTAACCAGGATTTCATAGTGCTTCAAAGACTGATGAACCACTAGACCATCATATAAAGGAGGAGATTCCTCAAAAAGCAGGAGATTCCTATCAGAAAGTCATTTTGCAAAAAGAAGGCTTTGAACAGGAAAGTAAGCAGCAGTCGCAGTTCTTTAAACGGAAGGGGTGAGCAGCCAACATGCAGGACAAGACTCAGAGATTTGGCTCCTAATAAAGGAATGTATCATCCTGAGACCCCAAAGAAGGCACTAACATCCCAGGAAGACACAGGTTAAGAACACTGTTCAGCCAAACACTACAGTCTGGCAGTTCAGCATCCTCCAGTTTTTGGCAATTTTGGAGGGCTCTAGAGGGTATTTCAAGTCTATGTATTCTGCACTACAGTTTAAATTATTTACTGGATCCAACTTCATGGTTTCAGTATAAATATTTAAAATTAGTGTTAAATTTCAATGGTAGTATTTGAGCCTATATATCTATCTTCTGTTCACGTTTATCTTTTTTCCTCAAGTCTATGAGGACTTGTTTCCTCCCAAGAGGCTTTCTGTCTGTTGATTTTGTCAGCACTCTACTACATGAATATTTCAGGATGTAAGTATTTTCATGCAAGATACTACTTTTGCAGGTCCTACTAAATAGTACTATGGAGAGAAAACCCTGTTACAACACTTGATTTCACAGAGAGAAACTACATATTCATATTACCTCTTGTCAAGTGCAATGCACACTATTTCCTCCTATCTATGATTGTGTTAACACACAGAAATACCCACATTAGTCTTTTCCTAAGTTTATAATGGCCTTTTAATTAATACACTAGCTTTTTAAAGCTGATTCTAAAAAATAATACTTGAAGTAGATTCTGCAGATTTCACGAATCATCTTCATCGTCTCCCTTACTACTTCTTCCCATTCCTACCAGTCTTCTGGCATGCCCTGCTCTTCTATTTACTCCTCAAATGAGGGTCTGCCATTACCTGACTGCATACACAGTCATTTATGGAGTTCAACAAAATCAAAATTCTACTTCTGATAAGCATTTTTTTCATAGTGAGAAACTCCACCTTATTTAAGTGTGTGGGGTTTCTTTCAGCTAATTGCAGCTCAGTGTTATTGCTGAAATGACTGCATCAGTACTACAAAAAGATTTTACACCAAAAGCATAACTACTCAAACAGAAAATCTTTCAATTCTCCCATCATAAAGAATAAAAATACCATATGATTAATTCAGAGTCAATACACAAAGCACTTATGATACACTAGTGGTAATATCAACTAGCTAATTTTCTTTCCTTAGTAATTCCCACGTGAAAATCCATTGGAATAAATCCTCAAAATCCACTCACTTCATCATGTCCCACACATAGCTTTTCCCTTCAGGGAGATTACCCTCATGAAGACCAAAGAAAGCTATTTCTGAGACTATGCCTCAAGCCACATGGCAAATTCCAGAATAAACTACATACGAAGAAAATCTCGGGCACAGGGCAACTTAGAAAAAGGGGGATCCAACAGTATGATTTAGAAAGCCTGTCCTGTGTATCTCAAAAAAAAAAAAAAAAAAAAAAAAAAAGAAATCAGGTGCCAAAACAACTCAGCGTGGTCAGAACTTATGTAATTGTCCCTAATCCCAGAAGCAGAAACCTTGCCTTCTAATGGACTCCAGAAGAAAGGAGTATGTTCAGGGAAGAGATTGTAATGAACACCATCAATGCCATGCCATTGTTTCATCATTTTGGAAACAAAGGAACAGTGACACTAGAAGGGGAAATGTCTCAATTAAAGTGACCAAGAGGCCTACATTAGACTAGCTGAAATATATATTGCACCATGGTACTATACTTCACCTGACTAAAGTGCTTATGCTAGAATTGGGTGCGTGCTGTCACGTTCCCGCTCATGCAGCCAAATGCACACTGAGGAAACTGCCTTATGTGTGTATATAAATGCATTCCACTGCCAGTAATTCATGAGGAATGAAAAAAATTGCCTACCCAAACACCTAAAGACAAAATAACTGGCACCAGGAGATGTTTAAGACCCCTGTTCCTCTGCTATTTCCACACAATCCCATCTAGGTGAGAGCCATTCCTCTCAGCCAGTTTTGTCACATCAACTAGAAGATATGAATACCTACGATGAAAAGCTTGAAGAAACACCTCAAGAAAACAAATTTTCCACATCACAACCAGCTATGTTAATTCCAGTCTTAGAATAAACATCACAAAAAAAATCCTTTTTCTATTTCTCATGCAGAAACATGGTTACTGTATATGTGCACATCTGCATTGAAATGTAATTTTTTTTTGTTTCAGATGCAAGCTTGAGAACCTGAAAAAAAACATACCACAGATCATGAGCCAATTAAGTGCATGGACCTGTCCTGAAAAACAGAAACTGCAGTCTATACTGAATTGGTAGTATAAACATGTCTGTCTTTTTCTTCAGCTGTCTGCAAACTGATTAAGACAACTTACCAGCTATGAAAAATTAACAAGCTTTTGATTTTGTGATGTTTTTCCTAGATGTATTATCATCACTATGATACACCTAGTAATGACAACAACAAAAAAAATAGCATTATCCCTGACATGAAGAAAAATGCAATTATGACTCTCTGACAAATTGTGTATGACAGGCCAAGTTATCAACTGTGTTGAGTTTAACTCTGGTTGTTCAAAGAGCATCTCCACTGATAATGAGCCTAGGCACACATACTTATCAAAAGTTTTCAACCTTCCTCTACTAAACAAGAGCCTAGCTGAAAAGTTCACATGCACATCCAAAAAGTCCACCCTTGAACCAAGCTCCAAGTCTTACAAAAAGTGCCTGAATAATTATAATGCAATTGAATGGGTCGAGAAGATAGATGAAAGACTGGAGTCCACTTTCCATCTGAAAGGAAAGTCTAAGGTTGGGGATTTAGGCAATAGTTAGGATTAATATACATGAGACAATTACAAAACTTTAATTTCTCTTTTTTTTTTTAACACAGTATAGTTAAGCCCATCTAAAGAGCCATGCTGAAATAATTTATTTCAGGTTTTGTGTAGCTCATATTCTTAATAATTATTAAATGGCCCTATTATATATGTACTTTGCCTACTACACTGGATCTTCAATACATGCAGGCTTGGTGGTTCAGAAATTTAAGACAACTCTGAAGTCTGAAGTATTTATCTGTGCACATCTCTGCATCATACCATGTAGACATACTTCAGGTGCTTCAGTAATGTGTAACATGGTTACCACTGCTGCTGTTTCTTTGCATTTCTGTAAGGTGTGGAGGTCCCAAGCCAGTGGCGTGGTCCTGATATGCAAGCTGATGTACAAACACAGCTAGACTTTACCCTGAAGAATCGTAAATTATCGTGACAGACAATGGTCGGACAACTGAAATGTCCATTCTTGCTTGGTAAGTGTAACAAGGAATGCATAGCACTAGCTGTATTAGTAATGACTTTTATCTCCTGCTGTGAAAAAGCACAATGTCTGCAGGTCATCTTTTTTCTTTTTAAAACTAGGATCTTTGTAGTGTATTACTAGGTTGAAGTATACTGTGAAACTGCATATGTGGCATCGTGAACTTCCTCATTCTGACTGTGTTTACATTTCCATGCAAATTTCTTCCCAGCAAAGAAAAGTGAGAAGTTTTGGGTTACCATATCAAGAAACTAAGCCTGATCCTCATTTATACATTGTAGATGACAGTCAATGCTGGCTCACAAGCTTGGGGAGAAAAAAAAAAAAAAAAAGAAATACTTGTTTCAGTTCTGTTAAACTTACGGGATGGTGCATTTTCATTTACCACTAAATTAAGTAACTCAAGTCCACCCAGCTGCCTACTCCAAATTTGGATTTCAGCTCAGAATTGGCCAGCTTGCTCTCATTTCCAAGGGAAAACGCTCACCTTCTGATTGTGTGCTTTACACCAAGTGTATCAGACTGTCAGAAGCCTGAACTTCAGAACTAGAGAGAACCGTTGGTGTTGCTTTTTCTTTCCCAAAGCTTACTTTAATGCTTATGCTGCCCAATCATCCTTTGTATTGTTCCGGTCCTTGTGATGGGTACCAAACTAACAGCCCCTACACGCTGACAGCGTAGAGCTGTTCAGCAGTGCAGAGTCCCGTACAACTTACACCTGACTGGAGAGGCTGTTTTGCAGGCACCATCCGTCAGACTGCTGTGCTAATGGTAGCTCTAGAGGACACCGAATCAAGACCATAAATTTATTTCATGTAAGTCAATGAAAAATGACAAAGAGGGGACCAAAGCTGGATTTGAACTGATCACCTAGGGAGGAAAAACTCCATATCCCATTGTATTGAGCTATCTGGCACTCTTGCCTCATTCTCTGCCTCTGGCTGGAAATTTAAAACACAGTAATACTCTACCAGAGGACACAGTGTTTCCGTCTTCATGAAGAAAAATGGAGCAAAGCAAAACATTTTGTTTCCTTGTAGGATTACTGTTTTTAAATAAGAGAAGTATGTCTTCAGATTGAGATACACTAACTTGTCTGTAGCAAAGGTTTTTGTTATTTCTTATGGCCAGCCTAGCAGTTTATTACTGAGAAACAGTGACAGAAAGCAGTCAAGAGAAGGGCACTCAGCCCATGGCGGTGAGAAATTCCTCTTAAGAACGTTAAATCTTTCTTATTAGGGACTAACCTGCATACTTCTAAATCATCAGACCAGTCATCATACAACACTGGAGGCTTCTGAACAGCATCAGTCACACCGGACCCTGCCCCAGCAGGTCCTCCGTTATCTGGGACTGCCAGAGCATCACTGCCAGAGCCTGCCTCTGCAAAGCAGTCTTTCGAAACTTTATCGTGTCTAAGGAAAGACACAGGCCGCTGATCTCTGTAGTAGTTTTTCCCTTTACTTTTCCCACATTTTCTTGAGGAAATCCTTGCTTCCTGAGATGACGCTGAAGACTGTGATTCCTTAAGCCTTGGAACCCTTCTTCGGCGGTGATTTAAAGTAGGATTCTCAGGGTCAGATACCTCTTGCTTCTTTTTCCCCATTGTCCCCAAGGTGACAAGTTCAACAGCATTATTGTTAGAGGACTCATCCTGGTTACTGCATGATCTATTGTTCCTTCTCCCTCTCCTGGGCATTCTGGCCTTTTCTCTTGCTCTCCTCCTAGCCTGAGCCCACTGACTCTCATCTGAAGATGATGATGAATCAGATGCATTCCAGCTGGATCTCGCAGGCTTAGGATGCAATTTACAGTCTTTCCCCTTTCCTTGCTTTTCTGTATGCTCACCATAGTCTCCAGGCTCTCTTTTCCGCCTAAACCTTCGTTTTACTTGTTTCTTACCAGACTCCCTATTAGAAGGGGCCAGCACCATGACAGGGGTTGCATGTTCAAGCTCATCTTCTGATAAATCATGCAAGGTAGTAGATCTAGACAAAGCAGTAAGCAAAGGAAAGGTATGGAAATGGTAAGGGTGGGTGGAAAGAGAGAAATCACAAAAAAAGGATGAAAATGAGAACATGAATTTTAATAGAAAAACATGAGCTGAAAAGCAAAAACAGAACCAAAACAAAGAGAGATCAAAAGAAAACTGAAGTCTATGTAAATTATGAATAGTGTTAAGCATAAGCAAGAGCTACATATTATTTAATAAAAACAACAAGCATCAGCCAGATTATGGTATATTTTTCTCAGCACATACCTACAAATGTCCTGAGTGGAAGGGCAGACAGACAGCCGTGACTGACTCCTGGGAGCTGTTCCTGTTGTAGGACTGCTTGCCTGTTGAAATAAGTTAGACAGTTTGGAATCTTTGTCCATGAAATACATTGCCGATATTTTACTGCGTTGCCACATGATTACAAAATTAAAGTAACTGTTGCTGCTGTTCATAGCGCACTGTTGAGCACATGCAAGCTCACAAAATACAGGAAGCCTGACCAAAAGCAAAACCTATTTGTGGAACTAAATATGACTGAAGTGTTTCAGCTCTCATTCGCTCATGACTACTTTTTGTCACTGTTTGAGGAAGCATCTTTTAACACTTTAATTTTCATTTTGGTTTTGATCTACTGCAAATGTCTGATGGGAAAAGATGTTGGTTTTATTTCATGCATTCAAACAACCATGATGATTCCTTTCAAAATGGAGTGAAGTGCATTTACATTATGCTGAGTGATAAAGAGCACAAAGTTAACCTATGCTGAGTAGACTGACAGAACAGCGAGAAAATTAGAGTATGTTTTAAAAGGTTTTCAAGGCAATCAGATCTTGTAGAAGAGCTGAAAAATGTTAAACTGATGAACCTGAGAAGACCAAAGTGCAGGCTGCATCTCTACAGAGCTGATCACATTCTCAAACAGCAGGAGAGATATAAAACATGTTTAGTATGTGACATTTTGCTCATAAGGTTGTTGCTACAAATTGCAGACTCAGTTGCTCAATACTTCCACTGAAAACATATTTTGATGGTGTTAACAGCAAACCATTTCAATCTGCCTCACAGTCTACTGGCAGCATAGCTATATAGAATGCAAATTTAAATCCAAGGCTTTGTGATTCTTCAGGATCACTCACAAGGTACAGTACTGTGGGAAGAGGGTTCAATACAAATCATTCTTAAGGCTATGACCTTCCTTTAGCTGATAAGGGCATTAGCTTTTAGTATGCAACCCTACCCCATTGTGAGCACTACTACCAAATGGAGACAAAATACTATAAGCCTAAAAGCACCAGATGCAAGGGAAGAATGACTATTAAGCAAGAATACAAAGTACAAATAACACAAAGATGTAAAGGCTGTCATCCCAAGCTTTTGTACTAGCAAATCAAATTCAGTCACACGTAGAGTCCATAATTAAAATTATTTCTAGCTCACCTTTCATAGACATTTTTGTGGTGTAAGTTTGAAAATTAATAGTACAAGCAAAAATAAATAAATACAGCAAGTACCTGCTGACACTTCACTTTTATCTAAGGTTCTTAATATCCATTATTTTTCATGCATAGAACTTTTGGAAACATCAGTCACCACTATGTGCATTGTTGCTTTTAATGGGATACCAGCCGAGACTTAAGAACAGTGCTTTTGCAAGAAAATAATCTTCTAGCTTTTGGAATTCAAGGAACCCTTTTTACCTCTTGATTAATACCACAACAGCAAAAGTATTACTAATTCTTTACTACTAGTTCCACAAAATGAAACTCAGAGGTATGAAAACTAAGCCAACATGAGAAATTAAATTGATAAAGCATTTGGGCACAACCGTTATGTTCAAATGGTTTTTCAATGGCTGGGTCCACCAGGCAGAGAAGGAACTTTAGTGTGTCTACATACAGTCTAATGCTGGAAAAAAAGACAAGTATCAGTGAGAGAAATTGTATTTCATATCTCTTTTTCTACAAAAGCAACATTTCAATTACACATACTGTGAAGGAATATGAATTGTTCTTACATACATATTAGAAACAGATGGCATATGTACAGTTGGGTATATAATCTTTTTCCACCTCAACCTCTGCGATTAGTTTTAAGCGATTAGGCATACCTTAAGCTACTTAATGAGGAAAGATGTACACATCAGCACCAGAGCCACGTTGTTGGGCTATGTTCTGCTGCTGTGTGAAAAAACATCCCTCCAGACTAAACCCCAGGTGGACTGCTGAAGTAAATCCAGCCCTAGAGTCGAGCATGGACTTCTGAATTTGCGCCTCGTGACTAGCTCCCATTTCTTTTTTCCCCTCACAGCTGCAGGACTGTTACCATTGCTTCTTTCAGGATCTGTGTACTACAGGGATTCGGCTTGACCTTAAGCGGCAGTCAGGTCACCCCCATGCTGTAAATGCAAGTTTTATATCACCCTGCCACAAGCATTACTCTTCAAAGGGCTAAGGAGAATGGCTAAACTGGCCCAGTAAGCTTACAGTAGGTCTGCACAAGTTCAAGAAACTTTCAGCAGCTATTAAAGCAGGAAGTCAGCTAGACAGTTCTTAAGAGGGCAGGAATCAAGCCAAAAATGAAAACAAATTCCTTGAAAAGCTTTTACACTTATTATTTGGGACTGGAGACAGGTGGAAACCTGATTATTTTAAGATAAAAATTACATCACCAGTTTGATTGCTTAAATCTTACATTTCACTCTCAGCTGTAGAGGTCTGGACTGTTTCAGCCCTGCTCAGTCAAATTTACTTTCTAGTTCCCCTGCACTGGCATAATGATGTTATGTTTAGTTGCACATAACTCAGAGGAAGGTTTATTTCCTTCTAAAATAATTTACATCAAATTCTTAAAAAAAAAAAAAAAAAAAAAAAAGAACACTTCTTGCTTGTTTGTCTAATCCCTATTGGAGCAAACCTGACATCTGGGCAGGCAAAAAGCCTATGCACCACTTAAGTCTCCTAAAAAAAAGCAAGAAAATTCCAATGTGCACAAGATAATTCAGATTCTTACCTGTCAGCAAGTCTCATTCAATAAGTTTCTACAACTTTTAAATACAAATTTTGGTTTTTATCTACTTTAAAATAGCTTTTAATGGTAAATCATAGAATCATAAAATACCAGGTTGGAAGAGGCCTCAAGGATCATCTGGTCCAACCTTTCCGGGCAAAAGTACAGTCTAGATAAGATGGCCCAGCACCCTGTCCAGCTGAATCTTAAAAGTGTCCAATGTTGGGAAATGAAAATGAACTGATGGAGTGATTTCTAAAATGAAGAAAGTTAGTGTTTCTGATATTCATTATCTGATGATTAGTTATGGACCTCACAGGTACTGGAGGGCCTTATTTTGTAAATAATTCCAGTCATATCTCTGTAAATTAAATAGGAGTGGAAAGACCTGTTAATGTCAGTTCTGTCCCTGCTACCACATGTCATGAATATAATCATTCACTTCTAGTCATGCTGTTTTTAAAACCTTGTAAATTCCAACTCAGCTGGAAGCTTATTCCAGACCTTTACCTCCAAACTCCTTTGCTTTTTCACCCTACCCATGTTCTGACAGCATAAATTGCATCGGTTTTCTGCTGCCAACACTGCCTCTGGGCTTACCTCATTTCTTTTGGTAATATTCCCTCTTAGCCATCTCCTCTACAAGCTATACATCCCAAACTCATTTAAAAAAAGGTATATTCTTTTAAATCCAGCCTCACAGTAAAGACACCTAAAGTAGCATTTAGTCGGTTGGTGTATTTACAGAGCACAGCATCCAGCCATATAGAAGTTCCAGGTTAGATCCTAGAAGGGATATAGTTGTATCAGTACAGCATTTTGCTTCCTCTGAGTGGCAGAGCAGGCTGATGAACCCAACCAAGCGCTGCCCTGCACAAGTTCCACATTTGTTGTTGGTGCTACTCGGAGTCTCTGCAATACTGTGCTGCCACAAAACACAGCATTGAACAAGTCCATCATCCCTGCTCATAATATAAGCTTTCTTTTATTTTTAATAATAATTTTTACTGCTAGTTTTAGCAAAAAGATCTTTTAAGTGCATTGAGTTTATTTTAAGGGCGTATCTGACAAACCAAAACATGATCATTTGAATATATTCTGCTCACATCATATCAGTCCAGCTCTTATGGGAATGTATATGCAACAGATGTTGGAAACAGTCTCAAGCACACAATTATTGCTATAATTGCTATCCCATTGCTATATTGCTATTTAGCACACTGAATATTTTGAGATACTGTATTTATTGAATAGAGGGATCAGATTGATGCTGTGGACTCCAATTCCACTTGGCAGGCAGAATAATGAATTTTTTTTAAAAATAGTATTCCTTGAACAAATGTCTACTTCAGACAGCCATATTGTACAGCTCATTGGAATGGGAAAACTAAACAAGCACTGTACTAATTTTATCATAGCAAATTATATCAGCAGCATAATTAAATGTGGTAATTCAAAATAAAGTTGTCTGACAATAAGCAAGGCAGCTCATTTCTCTATGCCATCAACACAAGGAAGATGTTTGAGGGATAATGCCAACTCCAGCTGATTAGATTTGGCATTTCAAAAACGTTGTTAGTAGAGAGAGATTCCCCAGTCACCACCTTCTGCTGTCTTGGCCAGTTTAGATGAACTTTCTTGTCAAGGATATGCAATTCAATTAACAGACATGACAGGGCACTTATCCATAATTATTTTTGGTATGTTCAACAGGATTTGACAGTATGCTTTTCAAACAGAATACTGGTAAATAAGGAGTCTTCAGGACAAGTGAGATGATAATCATTTATCTGACACAAGGGGACTTCAATATCACACACGTGTCCATGTTAAAAGACTGCAGCAAAGACAGAAATGGGGGACAGAATGAAGTTCAACTGATGAAATAAATAAGAATTTCAAATCACAATTGCCTTTACTTTGGTGTTCAGGATCTGACAGAATTTTCCAGATAACAACAAAAAATGAGAGTCCTCACTGATGATCTATTGTTTAACACTGCATGTTGAAACTAGTCCAGGAACGTGAGTCAAGTTGTGCTCTTCTTAAGAGGAGAGAAGGGCTCTGCTTTGACGTAACAGAAAAGCTGAGTCAAAACACGTTCCACAAGTGCAAAGCATTCATATAGGAATGGAGTTAAGCTTTAAAATAACAAACCAGATGTAATGGACAGCTGATATAAAATGGCCTCACAGATATCACCAGAAAGGCTAGTGAATCCTCTAATGCCTCTGTTCTGAATAAGGAAGGCCAGAGGCATTTCCAAAAGCTGCTCAGCTTACAACAATGCTTAAGTAGAAGGTTGCAGAAAATTGAGGGATGACAGGGCAGACAGCGAATATGACTAAAGCTTTTATTCTCCTACTAAGTATGCTTTATAGCAGTGATACATCACAGAATCCTCCAGATCCCACCAGCCAATACACTTAAAAAGCTGAAACTCTATCCTGTTAAAATAATGGCACACCAGGGAATGGATAACTTAGAAGATTAGAGCAGTCTGCATGGCAATAAGCTCAGCAGAAGATCCAGTCTGTGTATTTTCACCTGAAAATTTCTGCTTTGTAAACAATGCAACTTTTTGTGGAAACCATCCATCTTTATACACTTTTATTTGGATAATTCCTCAGATTTAAAAAGATTAAACATGGTGGAAATGACCCAAGCCAGGTGTATCTTACAAAGTGTGTCTTGATGGCATCTGAAACTTATGCACATGGGTTTGGGGGAGGCGGGGTTCTTGGTTTTAGTTTGGGTTTTTTCTTTTCTTGGTTCTTTATGATGGAGTTCCTGCTTTGTGCTCAGATTTCAAAGTTGTTATACTCTGATTGATGGCTTTACAACAACCGTTAAATTAATTGGTAACTCAATTTCTGTCACATTTTCTTTCACAGATTTTTTTTTTTAATTATTCCTTGCACATTTCTTCCCCAAACCTTTTCTTTCTCTCCTGTCCTCCTTCCCCTCCTTCCATCTGCCTCTGAAGAGAACGAATAAAGGGAAAAGTGAGGAAGAAGAGGAAATATCTTTATGATTCTGCTGAACAATACCATTCAGCACCTTTGAAAGTCAGTATGATCCTGTTATAAAATAGTTTGAAATCTAAATCATTGCAGCAGGTTCACTTTCCATCAAAGTAAAAGCAAAATTGCAAGCGGCAAATCTATCCTACTATTTAAAAAATGAAATGAACAAAAGCAATTACAACATTGACTTGTAGCTTCAATAAGCTGCTTAATATAGATCTGTAAGACAAGAGAAAATAAATTAATTTTTATTTTAAAGGTAGAGGTTCTACTCAAAAATCCACTTTTTCTATAGACATAGAAGCACTGCTAGCTAAGCTTTGAATTATCAGATGGATTATAGTTTGCAAAAGTCTTTGTACTGCAGCAATGCAATATTTTTGATTCATGATTCTCTTCAAGGATGCACCTTTCTAGGCATTATCACTTTCTTAAGAAAAATGTTTTGTAGTTCTTATAAAAAAATACACTGATGTAGGCAATTGAAACAAAGGATGGGCTGGTCTCTATACAAAAGGTGCAGAGCCCTGAGACCAGCAGCTTTTAACTGTCTGGAAGGAGCTAAATGCAAATTTAGCCTGTAGGAAAGGTGAAGCACAAACATGCATCTTCTTTGTTACTGGATTTTGTAGTACTTTAGTTCTAAAGGTTGTCAGTATCAGTATGCGGAGAACATCATTTAGACTATCTCTTCCAAAGAGGGCATGTCTTTCCACATATCCCTCTATCTGCAAGACTTAAAGCCTCAGAATGCTTCCATATACCAAACAGCTTTCAATCATATGACATTCCTGCCATTCTCGCTCAAGTTGCGTATGTATGTGAGTGCACACACTTACCATATTCTTCATTTGGTCTGATGGGCTATGCAGGAGACAGACTGGATAAATTCCCATCTGTGAGGATACCATTATTATATGTGAACAACTCTACTCTGGTGTGTATTTGATATCTATTTATTCCAGCCCTAAGGAAGAGAGAAACCTAAATGTGCCAGAGCAAAAGAGCTGTAGAAAGAATATTGAAATGACTAAGCCAAGAGACAGTGAAACCCTGACAATGCACCGTTATGAAAAACAGGAGACACCATATTTTTCTGAAGTGCAATAAACCTCAGACTGCAGAAAAAGGTGATTTTGTATCACTGTAGAAATAAAGTTTGCTTAATGGAATTCTTTTTAGGACAAAGACCTGAAATGTGCTTCTGAGTGCCATGGTTTAAAAATAAATGCCATATAAAAATTTCCAGGAGTACATATGGAGCAGCTAAGTTATAGACCATAATTCTTGTTGAAAACTAAACAATAAGCATATGTAATAACTTGCATACCATGTCTACTGAAAACAAATCAAATCTACTTCTCTCATATGGTATTGCATATGTCCTAGTTTCAGCTGGGATAGAGTTAACTGTCTTCCTAGTAGCTGGTACGGTGCTATGTTTTGAGTTCA